>VMDR010000902.1:0-164052 GCA_007922815.1 Macrotus californicus | reverse complement strand
AATCATATAAATATTGTGAAGTGTTGTTGTTTTTTTATGGTTTCTTCACCCCATATAACATAGTTCTTCTGGGCTTGATTATCATCATTAGTTTTCAGTTTTTTTATTTTCACTAGAGTTATGCATGCACATAACTTAAGCAGCCAAATTATTCCGTTAGACTTATGAAAAATTGCATTTCCTAATTTACACCCCTCTCCGCCCCTGAGTTTTCCCACTCCCAGAAATAATTAAACTCTTTATTTCATTTGGTACTTGTAGCTATACCTAAATAATGTTAGTAGTTACAATTTATTTTTTTTTCAGTTGTAAGTATTACCTGTTTTCACTGTGAAAGATGAGCATTTATCTGTCACTGCCCCTCGCAAACACCCTGTGCCACTTCCTACCCTCCCGTCCTCCCAGTACGCCACATAATACCTAGATCGCTGTGTGGTGTTTGTTAGGACCTGTGTCAGTGCTCAATTCCAGCTTAGTCGTGCACTGTCCTGTTATTTCTTTATTGCAGAATTTTTATTTTCCCTGAAGCTAAAAATTATCTTTTTATTTGACTGCTTATTTTTCTGTATAG
The DNA here is from genome assembly GCA_007922815.1 of Macrotus californicus. NCBI lineage: Eukaryota > Metazoa > Chordata > Mammalia > Chiroptera > Phyllostomidae > Macrotus > Macrotus californicus. The sequence goes on along the minus strand of VMDR010000902.1, from coordinate 163,481 downwards.
TGGTTATAATTCAGCTCCAGAGTTTACCCTGGTTGTCTACATCTCCTCTTGTTGCATTCAAGTACATCATTTCCATCTTCCCAGGGCCGTCTCTCCTGGGACCTTCTAACGTGCCCCTCTCTGTCCAGTTGCTCTTCCCACCTAGCTCACAGTTGTCATCTGTGATCTCCTTCCTTTCATCACGCTGCTGACAAGTTCCTTTTCTTTCCACTTGAATCAAGTCTCCTTTTTGGTGGATCCCATGAACCTCTTCTAGGAGCTTCTGAGAAAGGGTGAATGATAAGTGAATTTTGAGGCTTTGAGATGTTTGTAGTCTACTCTCCTTCTTGAATAAAAGTTTGACTGGGTTTGAGATTCTAAGTTAGAAATCATTTTCCCACAGAATTTTGAAGGGTTAGTCCATTGTCGTCTAGTCTCCAGGTTTGCTGTTTAAGAAGTTCAAGGCTTTTCTGATTCCCATTCTGTACACGTGACTTTCTTTCCTGTTTAGAAGCTTGGATATATCCTCTTTGTCCCAGGGCTGTGGAGTTTTACAGTTAACCGGGTTTTTTGTATGGCATTGATCTAATTGGATACTAAGTAGTTTTTTCACATCTGAAATCTAATTTCTTCAGCTCTGGGGAGTTTTCTTGAATTTTATATTTCATCATTTTGTTCTGTTTTATCTTTGTGAAACTTCCGAATTGATAGCCTGATCTCTTCTCTTTGTTCTCCATCTCACCATATTTTGCTGTGTCTTCTAATAGAATTTTTTACTCTCTCTTCCAACTGTAACCCTAGGTTTTCTTTGTATAATTACATTTTTAATTTCCTAGACCATCTTCTCAAATTTTCAATTTACGGCATTCAACTGGTTACTGGTATTTCACAGATGCAATGTCTTCTTTTGTCTTTCTGAAATTAATCGTGGTAGGGTTGGCTTTTCTTCTTCTTGAAGTTCTCTTCAAGTCAAAATTTTCTTTTTGTTTGTTTATATCTCTGCCTTTTATATTAGAATTATAGGTTGGCTTTCTTTTTCTTTTTTCTCCACACTTTAAAGTGTTATCCCACTGTGTTCTGGCCCCATGGTTTCTGATGGGAAGTTCTGTGGTCCCAAGTCGCTGTTTCTTTGTGTATAATGTGTTGGTTCACTATGTCTGGCGAGGCACTTCTGATTTTTGATTCTCAGCAGTCTGACCACGATACGTGGAATTCATCCTGTGCAGAGTTCACTGAGCTTCTTGAATGTGTAAACACATGCCATCAAATTTGGGAGGATTTGGGGTCACTATTTCTTCTATTTCTGTTTTCCTTTTGCTCCCGCCTCTTGTTTCTTTTTTTTTTTTTAATTACTTTATTGTTGTTCAATTACAGTTTGAATTTTCCCCCCACCTTTAAGACCCCAGTTACCTGTATGTTTGACCTTTTGATGTCGTCCCACGGGTGCTTAGGCTGTCTTCCTCTTCCCTACACCCCGCCCCCCCCCCCCCCCCCCCGCCCCAGTCCTTTTTCGTGACTCTTCTCTGTTACTTCCTTCATGCTTATCAAGCCCATCCACTACTTTCTTTTTTATGGAGATTGTATCTTAGTTCTGAGATTTTCATTTGTTTCTTAGTTTGATGTTTCTCTGCTGTGATTTCCTATACTTTCAGTCACTGCATACATTCCTTCACTTCCTTGAGCATAATTATAATAGCTGTTTTGAAGTTCATGTCTGATGATTATAACATTTTGGATTTGACATCTTTTGATTTTTTTCCTCCTTGGAATGGGTCACATTTTTCCTGTTTCTTCATGTTACATAATTTTGGGTTTTTCCCTGGACATTGTGAATATTTTGTTATGGAGAGTCAGGATTCTGTTATATTGCTGTGTAGGTGTTGATGGGTTTTTTTAAGTCATTATAGGAGCTGTGACTCAAAACTCCAATTCTGTCGGTGTGTCTGGTAGGCAGCAGCTCCAGTCTCAGCTCGGACTACTGTCCGTCTGCCCCAAGCGTGTGCGTCAGGTCAGACAGAGGCTTTTATAGCATTTACACCCAGAGTTTGGGGTGCACACTCTCTGTCTTTATTTTCTGGAGGTGTCTTCTCACCCTCTGGCAGTCCTGGTTCCCCATATTCCCTCCCCTTGTGCCTCTGGTTAGAAAGACAGCAGCTTTTTATCAGATAGGTAGCTGCCCTGCACCTCTGCCACCATAATTGGCTTCCCCTTTGATCAAAACCACAAGTTTCTCCTCTTCTCCAAAATCTGCGTGCCTTCCTCAGTTCTCTTGTGCCCTCCGAGAAGTTTTTCTGTTTCTTTTGTTTTGTATTTAGTCTGGGTTGTGTAGTGGCATTTGCTGAGGGTTGGTGTGTTAGTACCTTGCCCCTCCGTACCCGAAGCAGAGCCTGTGTGTTTCAGATCCGAGGCTTTCCTCCAGCGTCTGGCCTGAGCCATCAGATGGTGGACACCATCCAGCCGATTGGAAGCTCTGTGTCTGTGGGCTAGGCTTGCCGGCTCTGGGCCTCACTCTTGTGTAAACACTAGCCTTCTGGGTGGACCATGTCATTAGGGAATCTCCTGTGTCAGTACTTTTGGGTGTTTCTCTACCTCTCTCCAGCCTAAAGGATGGGAACTTGATTGTATCTGGAGCTGATTGTGGGGAAGCAAGTTGGAGAGAGGTAGGGAGGTCTCAGTATCTGTCTTTTCCCTTTTGTCAGACTAGTACTTTCATCTTTAACTGCGATTGGTACCCCCTAGGGTAGGGAGAGGTACAGGTCTTTTGTTTTAATCCCCCAAGACTCGGGTGGGTGATCTGTAGGCTGATACTCAACCAGTTCCCTTGGTTTTTAGATTCTTTGCTTCGCCATTTTCAGGGGTACCTAGTGCCACCAACACCTGATCCCTTTGGGTTTTCTGCAGTATTGAATTAGGTTGTTGCTCACTTGGGGTTCTTTCTTTAAATTGAATACCATTTGTCTGACTTTCCAGCTTCCAGAATTTTGTTTTGACTTCTCCTTTTCTGTTTATTAGGTTTATTTGTGGGAGGACATTATTACACATTTTTTTAAAAATCCTTTTACTATCATTTTACTAGAGGTTTAGGAAGAACCTAAAAGAATTGATAAAAGAATTCAATGTGCATGTTAATTCATAATCTTTAATTGGATTGCTTTGGGTTTTTATGGGTTTTTTTTTAGATTTCAGCCTTCAATACTATAATTTTGATAAATAGTATATAATGGGCATCTAATTTAGTTTATTTCCAAGTATGTCTGATTTTCTATTTATTGAATAGTTCATCTTTTCCCCCACTCATCTAAAAGACTATCCATAAAATATACTGAGATATTATATATGCTGGGTATATCTCTAACCTTTCTATTCCTTTGATCAATATTTCTATCCTTTTGCTCATATATTACTGCAGATGAATTTCATAATTATTCTTTTTTAATCTATTCCCGAGTTCTTCGGTCCCTCACTATAAAAAGTTTTACACACACACACACACACACACACATTTGCCCACCTGTGTTTTATCTATGTATACATATATACATATATCCATTTGTTGGGATTTTGATTGGCTTTTACACATTTAGTAAGGTAGGATTGACATCTTTGCAAAATTGAAGAACATTTATTCAGGCCTTTTATATGTACTGTTGATCGAGTGAGTATTTATAAAGTGCCTACCTTGGACTAGAACCTCTGTAGGTATTTATTAGGGAGATGGTGACCAAACCAACGTGGTCCCTGGTGTCATATGCCAAGCCCTTCATATTTCTTACTGAGTTTAATCCTCAGTATTTCATGTGTTTATGGCTGTTGTGACTGGGACTTTGTTCACTCTTTATGTTTGCCAGCTGGTTATTGCTGGGAGACGAGAAAGCCATCCATTTTCCTTTAGGCTTGGTGAGAACATTTCCTGTTGAGCCAGAGCATGTCACTGCACCCCTCCCTCCACCCCAAAGCACACGGGTGTTCCAGAGTGCCACCTGCTTCTTGTTGATACTTGACAGTGACTCAGAATTAGTTTGGTGAACTACATTAACTCCTAGGGCTTTTGTTCAAAATAGTTGATGCAGAGGGGTTAATTGCTGCACTGATGTTCGGTGTGGAAAATTTTATAATGTCCGATTTCTTCATTCAGACTTACTAGCCCTCAGGATTTCCTTTGTTCTTGAGCCCTGTTGCCTCTCCGGCTGTCAGTTTGGTTTTCTTCCCGTTTAATTTCATGCCGTGCTCTCATCCAGGGGTGGAGGGCATAGCCAGAGGGTCTAGCTCAGGAGTGAGGGGGGTGAGAAACAACTTTAAAAGAGCCCAGATGAGTGGATTTTTATTTTAGTTTTGTGTTCTTCGAGAGCACTCCCTCAAAACTGAACAAGTGATGGAAATGAGAATTGATGTTCCAGTCATCCTGCACGATTTCTCAAACCGTTGTCATGTCATAGCCGGCAGTACACTATCTGATTGTATGGAATTTTTTTTCCCCTGGTTGATGGCCGAGCTATATCATTGCTATTCATTGATTTTTTTTTTTTCCTTCCTCCCAAGGCTATGCTAATTCCCTGCCTCACTCAGATCCAAGGGCACCTCACTCTCTGAGGGCTGGGGGTGTCTTGTCAAAGACCATTGAGTCCTCTGTGCCTGTGATGTTCATCGTTGGCATGTGTGATGGTGGGGGTGGTAGCTGCAATTGTTTCGTTGTATCAGCCCTGTCTCCTGATTCCAAATTCCGCGCTGCTTCCGCCACATCACGTAAATGGCCAGGCTGCGGTGAGAACCCACCCAGACCAGACCTCAGTGCATCGAATTATCAAAATCACTTCCATACCTGTAGTTTCTTCTTTCATCTTCTACCAGAGCTGCAGGTTTTCTGAGTTTACTAGTGTCTCGTATTTAACTTTCTCTTTTAAGTTCTTAGGGAAATCTTTCTGTCCTGCTGCACTGAAATGTAGGGTACAACATGAAGGCCACGCAGCAGACTGGTTAAGAGTGCAGATTTGAGTCACACGGGTCTGAGTTCAGCTCGCTTACCAGCTGGTGACTGAGCAAGTTATCTCGCTTGTACGGGTTTAGTTGTTGTTTTTGAAGTCCCCTCAAGTATGAAATGGGGACGATAATAGCAAAACTGCCTCATAGGACTATTGTGAGAGTCAAGTGTGACCATTACAGTGCCTGGCACAGAAGGGGACACTTAAGTTGCTGCTAATATTATTGCTGTGGCTATTATTACTAATAGTGATAATTATATCTCATTGCTTCCTAGTTTTGTAGAATTCAGAATATAACCCTTAGCGTTTATCTCATGACATAAGATCTTCTTAGTCTGCCTTCATGGCAGTCCCGTCTCCAGCAGTCCTTTGTTTTTTTCCCTTCTGTAGTTCCATATGTTATTGTTGGGTTTGTTACGTCAAAGCAGAAGAAGAAAGGAAAAGTCTACACCTGTAATTCCAGGACAGCAGCTGTCTGGGTGGCTACAGTATTTCAATTCTCTGTTAGTTCACTGTGGCTGTACAAAAGGTAGACAGATTTTCGGACTTAGTTCTTTGCTGTCTCATGTGTCCCGTATGAGCCTGAGTGGGTCTGGTTTCTTTACGTGGATTTCCTTGGGTGGTTTCTTTACGTGGATTTTCCTTTTCTTCAAGGAAGTCAGCACATGTTGCCAAACTTGTTTCTCTGGAGTCGTTCCCACTCAGAGTCATCTGCCCCTAGATGGCCTACCCTTATTCTCTCATCAATTATTTCTCTGAAATTTGAGAGATCAGATTTCCAGCTCTGGGCTACCAATAAGATTGTCATCAGGATTCACTTTCTTGGCTGTGTGACTTGGTCCTTTTCTCAGGAGGTTATTGCTTCCACTTTACCAACCAGTTCTTACTCGGAGGTCAAATTGGGCCCAGGTTGGCACATTCCCTTGTTAGTTTATGTTGTCAGGGGGTAAATCAGAAAAGAGTAAGACTCTCAGCAGCTGTCCAGGTCACTACAGCATTTTAACTCTGTTAATTACATGATTGCCATCACAAAGGTACCAGCTTTGTTTTCTAGTTGGGTGGACAGGTAGTAATATGATCTCACAGCAGGTTCATTTCTTACTCTCTTTCCTGTCCCCCTCTCTCCTCCACTAGCATTCCACCATTATTTCTTCAGTTTCCATGCAGGTGTATGCCTTCTGAAAGATATTCAGCTTTACTTCCTCACTTTCTTTTCAAAATTCTTTAGTTCCCCACCACCCCTGACATAACACAAAATGTTTTCTGTGATTTATCCCCACCTGCTTGGCAGTAAACTTCCCAGAAGACCTTGGTTTCAGCTATAAACTTGGAGGTTTTGCTGTGCACCTCTGAAGCTTTGAGGAACTATTAAGCCAGAAATGACCAGCCCAGATGTAAAGGGCCTGCCTGTCAGGATAGTCTTCTTCCCGTTTTCACTTTACCAGACAGCAGCTGCAGACTGATTTGAACTTGATTCCTTGTTATGAGCACTACTGAAAGTAGGTGGTTGAGAGGTTTTTTTGCTTTTCCTGGTCTTATGATTAGATTCAATGCAGGTAAAAACTAGGAAGTAACTTGAGAAGGTGCCTGGGCAGTGGGGATTGATGTTTTTTATGTTTACAGTTCTTCTAGCCCTCCTCAGTTTGTGGCTGGTTTTTTTGTTTTGGTTTGATTTTTGTTTGTTTGTTGGGGCGGGGGGGCATTTTACAATGCAGTTTTAGGTGTCTGCCCTGCTGCCTCTGTAGAGGCTGGGTGCTCCTTCTAGACTGCTGATGTTTGGTCCAAATTTAGAAGTGAGGGATTTAAGGCCATCAGTCAACAGCTTCCTGCGTTGTTTGCTGTTCTCCATTGAAGTCATGATTAACACCTGGGCTTTCGTTCGTTTGGGTCCCCTCAGATACACCTATGAGCGAATTGATGGGCGAGTACGGGGAAACCTGCGCCAGGCAGCCATCGACCGGTTCTGTAAGCCAGACTCAGACCGCTTTGTCTTTCTTCTGTGCACCCGAGCGGGAGGCCTGGGGATCAATCTCACAGCCGCTGATACCTGCATCATATTTGATTCAGACTGGAACCCACAAAATGACTTGCAGGTAACCATTAGGATGATTGCTGTTTGCCTTAGCCACCCCGGAATCCAAGAACATCGTGACCGGGCCTGGCTTGGCTATAGAGTGTCTGCCATGCTCCGTGCTTTGGTGTCAGCCAGGCGGCAGGCTTAGGGCCTCGGTCGGGGGGCAACTGAATGAAAAGTAAATGTCGCCCCTCCCCTCTAATCAGAGAATGGTTCTTCCCTTTTACTTTAAATCACATGGTGTTTCACAGTGGTAGCCTCCGAATGTAGAGTAGAGCTGCTTCTTTTTTATCATCATCATCATCAGACGTAAACTTAGTAAGCTTGACTAATCCTGGGTTCTGGAATTTTCAACATTCGGCTTGTTCATGAGATGGTCACATGTCCTATACAGTCAGGGCGATAACCCAAAGGGGTGGGAAGTTTCCCTGGTGATAGAGGCATCCTCACTAGTTCATTTGCCCTGCACTTAATTCAGAGTTTCGATATGCTCTTTTAAGTGGATTTGCAGATTATATTACCTAGTGTTGACCAAATTAAATAATCTTGGCTTTAAAGGATCATTGCAGAGACCGAAGTTAATACATTTAAAAAGCAAGCATAAACAAGAAAGTGGCAGAGCTAACATTTCTGGTTTAGAGTTCTTCATCAACTCTATTTGAAAGTAAAAATAATGACCAGCTTGGACAATAAGTCAGCCAAAGAGATTCTAACCTTTCAGGAAGATCATTTAGAATCTGGATTTACATCCATTGCCATTAACGATGAACTCCCTGCTAAGTGCATCTTGGGATGCCTGCTGACAGTCAAGTGTGAGTGTAGAGTCCGGAGAGTCGCAGCTGCCTCGCAACCTTTTTCATGACACAGAGACCAATGGAGGTAGTTTGGAGGCTGCTGGTTCACAAAACTGAGGAGGTGCCCTAGGGGAAGGGAGGGCTGGGTCTTCTTCCTTGGCCACCACCTGCACGGAATCATTGCTTTGTCTTTTTCATTTAATGAGTTCTCAAATAACATTTTATTTGAAGAAAGCAGTCTACTAGTTGAAACACCACTCCTTTAAATTATTAAATTGGTGATAATTGACTAAAACTTGGGGGACAAAAGTCATTGTAAACCGAATTGTGTGGCATTGTATCTGTAAACAAGGAAAAGTATATGAGTTACAGATAACAATACTTAGTACAAAGAAATAAGATAGAGTAAGGATATGAAGGATGGGTGTTAGATGCCCTGATTTAGAAAGTGATCTGGGGAGCTTTTTTTGTTGTTGTTCAGGATCCTTAGAAAGGAAGGGAGGGAGAAAGAGAGGAAGAGAAACATCGATGTGAGAGAGAAACATTGATCCGTTGCCTCTCCTAAGCACCCTGACTGGGAATTGAACTGGCGATCTTTTGCTTTGTGGGCTGACGCCCAGCCAGCTTAGCTATACCGATCAGGGCTAGGAAGCCTTCTGGAAGATAATGACGTCTGAGCAGAGAGCAAAATGATGGGGAAGGATCTTAAACAATAAGGCCAGCGGAAGAATGTTTCAGAGAGGGAATGAAAAGTGTAACCGCTCAGGGTGGGCATGAGCCTCAGTGCCCCCCTGCCACAGGCGGGCCAGGCACTCACTGGGCAGCGTCAGTCCCACATAAAGTGAGTCAGGGTTCTTTTGAGTGCTCTCCTGCCTCTCTTCAGTGTCCTCTCTGTTTCACTCCCTGCTCCTTTTCTTAGGCTGCCCCAAAGCATCCTTTTCCATGTCATCTCCTCTCCTTTCTGTTCTCAGCCAGCTGTTGACTGACAAGTTGATGCGTTTATTGAGCCCTAGACAGCGGGTCAGGCCCTGGGGAAGCAGAGGTGCTCAGGACTTTGGTTTGGGTGATTAAATTGAATCACAGAGTTGAAATAGTGATTTTATGTCTGCGGGCACATATCTGTCCCATTTCCCAAAGACATTTTACATTTTAAGAGGGGGTGACACCTTTCCCCAAGGAATAAATCTGGAGGTGGAAATTTCAGATTGCAAACGTAGGTCTGCAAAAGCAAGACCACTTTTTCGTGCTCCCTGGTTCCTGCTGCAGAGAGCCCACTTCCTCCTCTGCACGGGAGATGGCCTGCATAGCAGACTTGTAGATCAGCAGGAGAAACGTGAAATTGCGGGGCCTGAAATAAAATGCTTGTGCGTAGAAGCTGGGTTGGGACGTCATACCGGCATGCTGAAAGTGGTTGGGTTCAGGTGGCACTATCGTACTTTTTTTTAACCTGTCTGATTATTCATCAAGAAACAAGTACTGTTTTAAAGTATTAAAGAAAATGTACTTTTTCAATGTAATAGAGCTATTGATATGGAAAGGCTGCATAAGGGTCAAGAGAGGCATCAACATTATGCTTGGTTCTTTGTAGCAGCTATTTTATTTTCGCACGATTGTGAAGATGGGGTGTAAGGGTTTGCCAGACTCTGCACTTGGAAGTGACAGTGGTGAGTTAAAGGCCTGAATTAGCAATCTCTCCCTGTTTGGGCAACTACGCGCTCTACTCCCCCTTTCTTCCCACTGCCATCATGGGGATCTGAACATCACTACTTGTCTCCCATAGGCCTCTGTTCACCTCAAACATATTAAAAACTGAAGAACAGACTGGGCCTGCGAGTCGCGCTGGCGCGCATTAGAGCGAGCTCCTCGATTTTCCCTGTGCGGGGGAAGAAGCACCACTGCCCCTGCTTGGTGTGCTCTGAGGTCCCATGTTTGTACTTGCCGGTGGGTCTTGTTTGGGCTTCGTCGCAGTTGCTGCCCTAGTTCTGAATGCTTCTCTCTTGACCACATTGTTTTGTGTGTGAGTTCTGATTAGAAAAATTAGGAATATACGATTAACTGTTTAAAACTTGACTGCAAAATGACAAGTCTTCTAAGTGTGACGGGACTCATCTCATTACCTTTCAGGTAAGTTGTCTTGGTAGAGAGTATGTTTATCTCCTGGTATCATTTAGCTGCTTATGACACTGGCCCCCAAAACAAAGGCTTGTTTGTGTGTTGTTTTTTTTTGAGTTAACAAGTCCAGAGATGCGTAGTCTAGGACTGTTGAGGTGACTTCATCATGTCATCAGAGTCCCAGTTTCCTTCTGTCTTTCCGCTTCAGCATCCTCAGTGAATGTGGTTTACATCCTCTTGGTTCCCAAGTGGACCCTCTATGTCCCAGACAGGAAGGTGTGATGCTTTTTCAGGAGAGCAGAACCTTCCCAGATATCCGCAGTAGCCTTCTGCTACATCTCACTGTCTAGAACTATTGCCTTGCCGTCCCTGGGAGGCTGGAAGTAGTTTCAGCTGAACACGTTGTTGCCCTCTGTAAGAATCAGGGTTCTGGTAGCGAGGAGGAAAGGGAATATGGACTCCAAAGAGGTAATTAATGATGTCTGCAGAGCTCCCCTTATTAGACCTTTGCTCAGAACATTTCTTAAACTTCCTCTTGTAATTTACTCTCAATAGTAGATGAGCCAGAAATAGAAAATCAGTGTCAGCACTTACGGCCACATGTTGTTGCTGCTTTATGGATTCCGTACCACATATTACTTACCTTGATCCCCTCCTTTATTGACCAGAGTTATCCATCAAATCTTCCCCTAAGACTAAAGATTTACTACCACTAAAGATACAGAAAGAAAGCGTGACAACTATCATAGCCACAGACTACACAACTGAGTCGTCCAGTAATAGAAGACTGATTGATTAGACTGTAATATAAAAGCATGGGAAATATTGCTGCAGGCTCCTGAATACAGTGTTGGGTGGAAAAAGTGTGCATAGCATGCTGGCATTTATCTAAACAGGCCGTCTCTCTCCCCTCCCCCAGTGGAAAAATAAAGCAGTCAAAACTTTATTTTTAAGTGGTTACCTGTAAAGGGAGTGAGGGAACAGCATGGAAGTAACATGGATAGAAACTAGTTTTCCAAATATGTCTTTTTGCCTATTTGACTTTGGAACCATCCTAAGTATTTTATAGCATTATTCAACAAAATGAAGTCTGAAGTCATTTTAAACTTTAAAAATGTTGCAAAGTAAGTGCAGAGTTCTAGGACTCTTCACCCACCTTCCTTTAATATGAATATTTTATATAACCATAATATAATTATTGAAACGGGAAATTATCATTGATACAATATCTACAGACCTTCTTCATATTCCTTCAGTTTCCTATGAGTTTCCTTTTTCTGGTCTGGGATTCTATCTAGGATCTTGCATTTCCTTTAGAAGTCCTGACTCCTTGGCCTGCTCCCATCTGTAACAGCTTCTGTCTTTCCTTAATCTTTCATGACCTTGACACTTTTGAAGGATGTTTTCTGGAATGTCTCAATTTGTGTTTGCTTGATGTTTTCTTGTGATCAGATTTTGAAGTTATACATTTTGGACAAGACTATGATACAAGTGATGTTATGACCTTTTCTGTGTATATTGAGGGTACGTGATGTCAGTATGTCACATAATAAATTTGTGATGTTATCCTTGATTACTTGGTTGAGTGGGATCTGCTAGGTTTCGCCACTGTAAAGTATCTGTTTTTACCTTTAAAATTAATATCTTGGACGGAGATAATTTGAGACTCTAGATAACCTGTTTCTCATACTTTTACCTGTTAATTTTATTAGCATCCACCAATGGTTTTTGCCTTCAGTAGTTATTTTTATGGTGTTTGGCTAGTGGTAATTTTCTGTTTCAGTCATTTTTTCTATATTTATTAATTGGGATTCTACTCTAAAGAGCAATTGACCTTTGTCCACCATTTCTTTATTTATAGCAGTATGGACTCAAGGATATTAATTTTATTTTGTGGATTGTAATTCATTACTCTCATTTATTTTATTGCTCATATTTGGTCATTTGGAGGTCTTTCAAGTTGACTCCTGTGTTGTTTTAGAGGCTCCCATTGGTTTTTGAGCACTTTCTTACTTCCTAGCACCACAAGATGTTCAGGTTCATGTCCCGTTTTTCCTGCCATAGCCTTGGAATTGACCATTTCTCCAAGGGTCCCTGGTTCCTTTTATTCGAGAAAGGCATTTAGAAAGTAAGACTTGGCCACTAGGTCTGCCCATTGCTTCTAGACTCTCTGAGCAGACAGAGCTGGGAAACACACGTATGCGTGCTAACACAAACACTCATACCACACACTGTTTAATCCGTTTCTGTCATCCATTGTGAGGTTTCTGATTCCAGTTCAACACCACAGAATTCCTTCTAGTTTTCCTTTCCTCTTTACTTGTAACTTCTTTCCCTGGCTATGAGAAGCCTGGATCTCATTATCATAACAAGCAATATTTACTCATGTTCAACCCTAGTAAACACAAAAGAATACTAGTTTCAGAATTGCTAACCCCCACATTCTGTGAAAAGTAAATTTACCAGCATATAATATTGGACTTCCGTGTTTTTTGTGGTCATTAGTCTTAGAGTACATGATCCAAAGACCGTTTTCCACAGTTACTGGGTCTGGTTTTTTTCTTTCCAACCCCCTTCATTGTGGTTAAATTAATGTAGGGAGAAATAAATTCCTGAAATTCGAAAGCAAAATGAAACAGTTGAATCTGTCTATGTATCAAGTAAACAGCATAACTCCAAGAGCGAAATCATTGCAAATGTTTATATTTAATATTTTTTACATTGTCATTTTGTTTTAATTTCAGTTTGCAACTCCTATATACCCTTTATCCATATTCACCGACTGTTTGCCACTCGCCTCATTGACTTCATTAGTTTTGCCCTTTTGGACTCTCTCCTCTATCTCTCTGAGAGCATACACAGACATGCACATGCATGCACACGCATGCACATGCACCATTTTTTGTCTGAACCATTTGAGACTAAGTTGCCCCTTAAGTGCTTTGGTGTGTATTTCCTAAGTGCCAGGACATTCTCGTCTATAAACACAGTTCAGTTCTCAGAATCAGGAAATGAGAATACTGTCCTAAATCCATGGTCTCTGTTCAGATTTGATCATTTCTCTCACTATCCTTTATAGCTTTATTCCCCCTTAGATCCAGTGCAGGATCACCCGTTGCGTAAAGTTCTCGTATCTCTTTAGTCTCCCTTATTGTGAATCAGTTCCTCACTTTTCCTTTTCCTTTTCTGACCTTGATGTTTTTGAAGAGTATACAGGCCTGTCGTTTCATAGATAGTCCCTCAGTTTATGTTTGTGTCCCCTCAGGTTTGGATTGGGGTTTGGTAATATATGAAGTGATACGCCCTTCTCAGTGTATCGCAGCAAGAGAAACCTGATGTTTGTCCAGTAGCACAGGCTTTGGTCTCTTAGTTAAGTCGTGTCTACCACGTTTTTCCTCTACAAGTTGCTATTTTTCCCTTTGAAATTAATAAGCGATTTTGGACAGATACTTTGAGACTGTGTAAATGTCCTGTTCTTCATCGAAGTTTCATCCATCATTTTAGTTTCCATTGATTACTCTGGTCTGAATCAGTCATCACTCTGACAGTTGCAAACTGGTGATTTTCTGTCACCTTAACATTTTGTTGGTTACATTCCACTACAAATGGAAAAGTTTTCCCTTTTCTCGCATTTATTTACGTAAGTATGTTCTCATGGGTTCTTTTTTATTCAGTGGGTTATGTTCCATTGCCGTGTGTATTTTGATGCTGAAATAGTCCTAGACTTAGCCAGGGGCAGCCTCCTCGAGTTTCAGTGTTATTTTGATGTGTCCACCATTCTTTGCGTGCTTCCTTGCGTTCTGACATGGTAATATGTTTCAGGCTCATCTCGTACTTTGCCTACCTCAGCTTCAAAATCACCCGTGTCTCTAACTTGCCTTTGTTCTGTCTGATGAGCAATGGTACTTAGAAACCAAGATCTGAGAGTTAGTTGTATTCTTTGCCACTGGTACGCCACTGCTTTTTGACCCTCTCAGTGAAACACAGCTAGAATACATACACACAGAATGTAAATGTACATATGTATACAACATGCTTTCCTGTGTATGTGTGTGTACAGAAACTTAGGCATGAATGCACATACATATCCACATCTGTTTCTTTGTCTGTCTATGTGCATGTTTATGTACATACATCCACACACCTAACCTCGAGTTGATGCTGATACCTCCAAATCCATTTAACACCACAAAGTTACTCTCATTTTTCTTCACTTCACATTCATAATTTCCTTTTCAACAATGAAGGCACTGACTCGTATCCATGTTAACATATGTACTAACTTGTTCAATCCTAGTGCACACAGAAAGTAGTTTTGAAATTGCTGGCTGTACCACTGTGAAAAAGAACCTACCTGCCAGTGTGTATTTAAAACACTGTGATTTGACTATGCGTGCTTAGCGGGATATAACCCTAAATGGGAGGAAACAAAAATTTTACATAGTTTTTGGTAATTATGTTTTGCGAAGATTATAATGGTACTGTTTTTCTGATACTGTTGCATATATTGTGGGATAAACCTAATGAATAATGATATTGTGATCAAGAACTGAACTTTTAAACATTGTTAAAAAGAGATATAGATATATGGCAAATTAAATTTAAATCTCATAGTTCTACATTTTAATTTAAAATATCAGTATGGTCTCATGATGTATTTTGTCTTACCTGTGCATATGGCTGTATATACTGTGTACACACGAACACTTTTGTTTTTGCCCATTGAATAGGCCTAGAAACAATGACTGACCTTGTAGCGGTGAGCACCTCTAGAGCATCCAGACTGTTGTCTCTAACTACCATTTTCCGATAAAAGGAACTAGGACTCCTTGAAAAACACGGCTGAGTCCACTTCTGGGTAGGGAGTGTACAATAGGAGCATGACACATGTTGTCATACCAGAAAGCAAGGGAGCTGTCAGAGACTACTGGCCCTTGATATAACATGCAAACATAAACACAGATATGCCCCTATCTTTTCCTTTGTGTGTGTACATGTTTATACACATACACATTCTAAGAATGAGCTCCTCCTGTTCCAGCACCAGAGTTTACTCTAGTCTCCCTCCTTCCCATAGTTGACTGCATCATGTCAAAAGAACCCAGGAGCCAACTCGAAGAGGTTCTCCCGGGCCGGGCCGTGTTGGAACAGAAGTAGAAGTAGTGAGAGCAGTGCAGTGTAACATTGCGTATATGTTTGAATGCAACTCTATTGTGTTCCTTTGAAAAGTAATAATAAAAATCTTCCTTGGTCACTTTTGAAGGATATTATTTTGGAAACTGATTAAATAAAGAATTAAACATTTAGCTTGTCTCTCCTATATGAACTGTGTGTCAGGGTAAACCAAAAATTTGATGAGGGGAATGGTAACCTCTAATGAATTAATCAATGTCGCCCGTGATCATCAATTCAAAATAAAGACAATCAGACATCATGTGCCTTTTGATGGAAATTCAGCACCGCCTGTGAAATACACTTGCCAAAAATGAGATATCAGCCTGATTAAGTCTCAAGATAATTTCTAGTTTAGAGGATATGCTGAGGGACCTAATCCATGACACAGCCAAAATGGAGATGGCAAAATGTAGACTTTGAGAAGCTATAAGACAGAAATCTGATCTCCTCAAAAAGCTCATTGCATTTGAAAAAAAGGCGATCCAAGGCAAGGAGTATCAACCACTTCTGATGTGTGGTCTTTATTTGGATCCTGGTCCCAACCAGCAAGCTTTAAAAAACATATATGAGATAAGCAGGGGAATTGGAGCGGTCTGAGTCTTAACTTTTTGCAGTACGGCAATGGGAATATGTTTTATCAAGTCCTTGTCTTTAGAAACGCATACTGAAATGTGTAAAGATGAAACAGTAAGCTTCCTCAGATTTGCTTCATGATAATCTCGTGGGTAGGGGCATAACAAAGACGGAACAGGACCGTCTCTTAGAGGTTATTATACTCTTCTCTACGTTTGTGTGTTACATTTTCTATAGTAAAATTAAAAAATTAAAAAGTCGTGCTTCCACCTCTGAGGCACTTCCCAAAAGAGCAGGACAACGCCCGGACTGAGTGCCTCCACTACGGTCACAGGCCAGGGAGGGAAGAGAACCATGTTCTTCTCAACACTTCACCCTGGCACAGGGCAGTCACTCAATAAATAGTAGGTGACAAAATAAGTGACCTTGAAAGGACAGCTGACATTTGGGTGAATTCTGTTCCTAAGTCAGTCCCATGACTCATAACTGCGAGATCTGACCACTTATAGCACATGGAATTTAAGCATTTCCCTAATCTCTGGGCCACTGCCATTGTGTCTGGTGACATGATGTACGTGACCCTCCTTCCTTCCCAGGCTCAGGCCCGATGTCACCGGATAGGCCAGAGTAAAGCCGTGAAGGTGTATCGCCTCATTACTCGGAACTCCTATGAGCGAGAAATGTTTGACAAGGCCAGCCTAAAGCTGGGTCTAGACAAGGCTGTTCTCCAGGACATCAACCGAAAGGGCGGCACCAATGGGGTAAGTATGGCAGTGCCTGCTCTGGGGCTGTAAGCAGTTGTCACACAGCTGGGCCTCTGGAGGTTCTTCCCTCCTACAGCTGTTTTAAGATTGACTTTCACTGCATTGAGTCAGGCTGCATAACTTTGTTGGGTGATTCCCTGCAGTGGAGGGTGACTCGGGATCAGCTCTCTGCATTTGATAAATTGATAAAGGAAATCTGCAGGGACATTTATGTGGTAGGGTTGCCCAACATGCAGTAACATTTCAGTAAACAGTGCTTTTTACAGTGCCCATTAGAAGACAGGAGATCTTAACACTTCTAACTCTGAACTCAATCTATTGTCACCACGCTCTGTCTCACACTCCGGACTTTACACTCCTCCGGGGGATGACGGAATGAATTTTACAAGGTCCCTAACAGTCCTTGGCATATTACAGATATTCAGTGCATGATGGTCAGTGAATAAATGAATGAATAGCTTAGCAGCTTGAAATAAGGCTTTTACTAAAATATTTTTCCCCCCTGGTGGGGTGGGGGGGCGTATAAAAATTGCAGCTAAGGTTCTGAAATTATATTAAAGTATAGGCAAACAAAGCGGAACATCTCCTTAATCTCTGGGCTCAGGACATCAAAGGTTGGGAATTAAAACCTTCTGAATAAGTTGTCTTCAGTCCAGATGGTCTGTATCCTCTTAGCTATGCATATGTTGCTAAGTGCAATACTTCACATTACCAGTGCTGCGAGTCATGGAATTCCCTCTTGTGATTGATGTAAAGGGAACCAGATTCTTAATTAGAACCAGGAAAGGGTGTTTTGAACTCCCATTTCCTGTTTTCAACAAGCAATTGGGAAGATCACACTTGGCGCAGGATCCTTTCTTCAGTTAAGAAATGACATCATTTCCAATACTAATGTATTTATTTAATAATGAAGAAATCATTATTCTTTAGCTTGTCTGGTACATCTGGAGGTTTTTAAAGATACAGACTCAAACTAAAATATAAAATAAACATTAAATACATCCTCTTCAGTGGTGCATAGTTTTAATGGCTTGTGACATTTGATAATAACCAATGTCCCAAAGAATGTTAGGCCATTAGACCATGTGCTGGGTTTTATTCCGGAGCTCCCAATACAGGATTGTTTGCCTGCCCTCTCCATAGTTCTCTTGAGTGTCTTTTTCTGGGTTTTCATTTTCTAAAGCTTATTGTCCATGTCTTTATCCTTCTGACATGTGCAGTTAGTTGAGGAGCTGTGTACTGAGTCACAACGGCCAGATTTGAGGCCGTTTTTTTCCTATGCATTTTCCACTTTTTGAGTAGCCTTTGGTGACCTGTCCAGGTACAGCAGCTTTCAAAAATGGAGGTAGAGGACTTGCTCCGGAAAGGTGCTTATGGAGCCTTAATGGATGAGGAAGATGAAGGCTCCAAGTTCTGTGAAGAAGACATAGACCAGATTCTGCAGAGGCGAACGCACACTATCACCATCCAGTCTGAAGGGAAGGGGTCCACTTTTGCCAAGGTAGAGGACCTTCTCTCCAGAGTTTGTGTTGGGGGGAGCGAGAAGAAGACTGTTTATGCTTTGACCTCGTTGTCCAGGCTTCTGAGTCTCTAAATACAAACCATTGAGATTGTCTGGCTGCACGTTTCTTCTGTGTGACTGCAGATACAGGTTCTTAGAGGGTGTATCAGTAATAAGTCAGAAGCTACAGAAAGGAAGCACCCCCCCCCGCAACCTTGGGGAGCTGGTGTCCAGCGGGCAGGACAGACACTTAGCTTGCAGTACGCACTGTTCACTGTTCACAAAGACTGCTCTGCAGCCCCTGGACGGTCACCGTGACTCCTGTGCAGAGCACTCCCTGGTCAGTGTGCCAGTGAACACTCCAGTCCGCAAACCCCAGAGTGTTTGGTTCCTTTCATGAGAAAATAAGATTTTACAAAAGATCCCAGCTTCTAGTCTAGGCGCCTCTTTCCTGTGCCCTGCAGGTCACTGGATTTAGAATCAGCTCATCAGACCACTTATCAGATCGCTCTCAGGTTTCCCTGACCTCAGGCTCCTTGAGCTTTGTGACCTGTCTGATGAAATCTTCTGTTTGGTCACTAATGTGGGCTGTTTGCAGGAGGACGTTTTGTGCTTTGTAGCCATTGCTTGTCTTTGTCCGCCTCGTACTGCCCAGCCAGTGCCTTCCCTGTGGCGGGCATTTGGTAACTGGTGAACTGAGGGACGGTTCGGGAGTTAATTCTTTCACAGGGAACTAGGCATCAAGCAACACATTTCCATCGTCTTCCAGGGCTTGTCTTCCGTCTCCCAAGTTGAAGTTCAAGAAAATGACGCTGTAGAAAGAATTCGTAATTACCTCACCTAGTCTTTTAGAAAAGGACAACTGTGAGGTTGTCACTCGCATTTGTTTTGGAGGCTGTGGGGGGGTCTCTGCCGCGTTTGAAGCTGCATAGTTAGTCTTGTTCATGCTGCGCTTCGATCAAGCGCAGCGTCTTAACTCTCGTCTCCTTCACAGGCTAGCTTTGTGGCTTCAGGAAACAGGACAGATATTTCCTTAGATGATCCGAATTTTTGGCAGAAATGGGCTAAAATAGCTGAACTGGACACTGAAGCAAAGAATGAAAAGGTACGGCATTAAGAATGTTTTATTCTGTTGGGTATTTCACCGGTGCCTTACAGAACCGTCAGTTCCCCACACCGCTCAAGGCACTGTTCACTCCTGAGCCTCAATTCTTACATGAGATGCTAGATATAATGCGCTTAAAACACGCCTAGCACAGAGACACAGCTTCCTAAGTGCGAACTGTTGGAATTTAAATGACCTAGTGGGACATACTGGGCGCCAGGGAAATCAGACAAAGGCAGTCAGAACTGGAACTGGCCACACAGGTCAAATTCAGCCCTTGGACGCAAGCCAGCATCCCATGCTGGCAAGCAACCATTTTACCTGCTTCGCCATTCCTGTGAAAGAGATCACCTCCGATGAATCCTGGGCAGAGATAAAGAGCACGATAAGGCAGGGTGTTGGCTTCACTTCCTTTTAGTGTCTTGCATTTTTCTATTTCTATACATAAGAGAGAATGGTCTTGGAATGAAAGCAGAGTTTGAATACTGGCCCCGCCCCTGACTGGATGTGTGCCTTTGGGCAAGGTACCTGCCCTCCCTGAAACAGGTGAGGAGAGGAGCTGGTAGTGCCCATTTTGCAGGGCTGGAGAAGCATTGATGAATACAATTGCCTAGCCCGTTGTGAGGCACCCCTTACCTGTTAGCTTCCGTTCCCTCCATCTCTGACCCTGTCGCCTCACATGAGGATTAGCATGCATCACTTTTTACCTGTCTTCTCAACTGAACTCTGGTGGACCCGCAAACCTCAGAGACAGGTCCTGCTGGTGCCTCGCTGGGTCAGTGGCCAGCACCCAGCGTTAACTCTTCTTCTGTAGGGTCACCACAGGTTGCTTAACTCAGCCTCCTTTCTCCAGAGAGGAAGATCTAGCAGTCCTTTGTCACCTGTGTTTTACAAGGTCACAATCAATAAGTCACTCTGTATGCAAAGGACAGACAGCAAAGGGGGGAAGAAAAGCTCGTGCCCTAGAGATAGGAAGAAGCAGTTGGAGCATTTTAAGGTGGGAAGGAAGGTGACTGAGGCAGGAACCACACTAGACGTCTGTCTGGGCTGCATAGGTTAGTATTCAGGAGCTCAGCCCACCTTGGAGAAGAAGTGTAAGGGAAGGGGTAGGAGGCACGAAATGATGGAGACTAGAGAAGAAGAAATGGGTGTGGCCAGGGGAACCTCCAGAATGCGTGAGACTCCTGAATTACGTTCTTGGTAGAGGACGAATGGTTAGTACGTAGTGCCAGGGGAAGGCAGAAAACGGAGCAGCAGGAATGTGTGTGTCTTCAGAAAGTGCTGAGCAGATGGAATTCTCCGACTCGCCCTGTGTCCTCTGCCTACGGGGCAGAGCAGCTGGGGGGCACCACTCCAGCCTTTGCTGTCAAGAGTGGACTGCCACTCTGGGCACTGGGCGGGGGCGGGGGGGCCTTGCCTGCCCATGCCCATTGGAATGGCTACACAGGCAGCAGATGGTGGCAGGCAGCTCGGGGGCTGGGGAATACGTCAACTTCAGCAAGTCCCAGAGAATCCCCTCTGCTTGTCATGGACACAGCAGGTGTGCTGGGGAGAGCCTTTCCTGCTGGAGGATGAGGCCGGGGTATGGCTCTTTCCCGAGCGTGTCCTGAGTAATGTCAGCAGGATCTGCGTATGCCTTGCGATGGGGGTAGAGAGAAGCGGGGCGCTCTCCCCAGTGTCTCCCTGTTTCTAGGAAAGCTTAGTGATCGACCGGCCTCGCGTGAGGAAGCAGACCAAGCACTACAATTCCTTTGAGGAGGATGAGCTCATGGAGTTCTCGGAATTAGACAGCGACTCTGACGAAAGGCCCACGAGGTCCAGGCGCCTCAGTGACAAAACCAGACGCTACCTCCGAGCCGAGTGCTTCCGGGTAGAGAAGAACCTGCTCATCTTTGGGTGGGTACTGGCTCTGCCTGTGTGATATTTTCCAGCCCCTGGGATTTGCCCAGTTACCTCTGGAGTTACAGGCTGGCAGACGCTCTGTCAGAGCGAGAGTGAACTGTGCTTTCTGCCCACGACCCTGCCCGCCCCCCGCACCCCCCAGCATTGTGTGCTCCACCTGCTGCATTGCAGACGTGCCGTGATTTTCTCTCTCTGCTACTTGTTTGCTGCCTGGTACTAATTTCTTGCTTTTTCACCCCAAGGATATATAAGGAGTCAGTGCAACAGATGTTACTGCTAAGGCTCTCTGGCTCTGGTAGAAATAGGAGATTTAGCTTCTAGGAGCTCATCATTGTTTTTGAATACTGCAGCTGGACTCTGTTTTAATTCCAAATTTTTATTCCCCGCTCCAAATATTTTTGTTCCTCTCTTCCTAACAACCTCGTGACCCTATAAAGCTCCAGTGTCTGGTGTCCAGGCCACCTTAGTGACATTTGGTCTGCTACAGCATGCAGTCCTCCAAGGCCTTTCAAGACAAAGTCCTCCGGGCAATTAATGCACCCAACAGAGGGCGAGAAGCTCTCCTGGCTCCTCTTTGTCCTGCGGCGTTGAGGGCATGCATGGCCCTTGCTCTTTCCAACACCCTCTGTGTTTCCACTCTCAGCTGGGGCCGATGGAAGGACATCCTGACCCATGGGCGATTCAAATGGCATCTGAATGAAAAGGACATGGAGATGATTTGCCGTGCCCTGCTGGTGTACTGTGTCAAGCATTACAAGGGGGATGAGAAGATAAAGAGTTTCATTTGGGAACTGATCACACCTACCAAAGATGGGCAGGCCCAGACCCTCCAGAACCACTCAGGTGAGAGATGAGCTGAGGAGTACGAACTCTCCCATGTACCCCTCCCTCTTCCCATGTTGGTCCACGTTGCTGTGCCGTGAGGAGCTTCTCTTTCTCGGGTATGTTTCAGAATGTTACCTGTGGGAAAAGATGATTCTTTAGTCCTCCCTCGGAGTCTTCTAGGGCTACTGTGATGTTCTGTTTAAGGTCTAAAACATGTCTCACATGCCAGCCCTGCCCCTAACTTGAGCATCACAGGGGTTCCTCCTCTGAATCGGGGGCCCAGCTGTGTCTCCGTGGTTTGTCTTTGCATTTCATGGTGCTGTCTCTGCTCCCCTGTCTGTGCCTTTTCTTGTGCTGGGCTTGGCCATAACCCACCTTCAGGTTTTAGACTGACTATTCCTGTTCCCTGGCTACATTGTAAGTTCCCAGAGGGCACAGGTTATGGGGCACCTTTCTTGATCTTCGCAGGGTGCTTGGTAAATCTTACTGCCTGCCTGAATGGTCCTGGGGTTTACTAAGTGGGGACCGGGCACCTCTCCACCTACCATCGCTGTCTAATGCTCTAAGGAGCGGGGGCTGTTGTCGGGGCCACCACGCATAGCCTCGCTGCCTCTTTGCAAGCCCAGCACAGCTGCATTCTGACACCCATGTTTAAGCTGCCTTGTCTCATCGACCTGCCTTTCCGTTTCAGGGTTGTCTGCTCCAGTCCCCCGAGGGAGGAAGGGGAAGAAGACGAAGAACCAGCTGCTGCTCCCAGAGTTAAAGAACGCAGACTGGCTGGCCACCTGCAACCCTGAGGTTGTCTTGCATGATGACGGCTATAAGAAACACCTCAAACAACACTGCAACAAGTGAGTGTCTCCCTCTGCACCCCCTTCTGGCAGCTCTACCCACTGCCCAGGTCCTGGGACCCTGCAGGACCACTTGATGTTCCTGTACTGCCACGCGAGGTCTGGAAAAGCAGAATATGGGGTCTCAGTCGGGCCGTGATTCACTAGCTTTAAAGCCTCTCTAATCCCGGAACCTAACCTCTCTACCAGCGCAGTTTGAACCTTGAGGGTTTTTTAACCTGACTCTCAAAATCCACTTAGGACACTGGTGAATTCACTGGTCTCCTTTTCCTTTGCCTCCCTCTGCCCCTGAGGTCACATTAGCATGAGCAAGAAACTGACCCTGAGCATCCACTACTCTCAGCCCCCATGCCAAGTTAATTCCTCTTGTAATTGGCTCTTGCCATTCATGGCCTCCAGGAGTTTGATAGACATGCATTTGAGATAGTGTTCTCATCTCCCTGGGCTGACATCTGGGGTGGGGGGTAGGGAGAGGCAGAGGAAAAAGTGATAGAAAACGAAAGTCTGTTCTTGTGGAGCTTAGCTTGGAGGAGTTCAGGCCACGAAAACAGTGACAGGTTTGCACGTGGGTGTTTCCATCACGGTGCCGTGTATCTGTTAGGGTTATAAGGAGCCTTGGAAACCTAATCCAGCTTCCTAGGTCATGCAAGAATTACATCCCTGGCATTCTGAAGGCAGTGAGGAGGCCTCTGCGTACATACCTCTGATTATAAAGAATTTGGTACCTTAGCCCTGGCCAGTGTGGCTCAGTGGGTTGAACATCCTCCTGCAAAGTGAAAGGTCACTGGTTCAGTTCCTGGTCAGGGCACATGCCTGGGTGGTGGGTTTGGTCCCCCATCGGGGCATGTACGAGAGGCAACTGATCGATGTTTCCCCCTCTCTCTCTCTCTTTCTTCCTCCCTTCCTCTCTCTCCAAAAATAAATAAAACCTTGTTTAAAAGAGAGTTTAATATCTTATAAATTAAGAGATTTGCTTGGTTTTTCCTTCTTCCCTGTAACATAACATCAACCTAATAGTTCTGTAGTTGCTGTTGGCTTGTGTTTTTTTCTTATAACAGATGAAGTCCAGTCCTTTGCCTTCGTTCTTCCAAATATTTGAAGATAGGTTTCATGCCCAATACTGCAGTAACACTACTGTACACAAAAGTCCAAGCTCTTTGGGGACAGTCAGTCTCAGTCTCAGTCTTAGACGTAAAGGTCACATGCTGTTGATAGTAGAGCCTGACTGGTGCAGGACCCCCGTCATGTCAATGTGACTGAGTCAGAGTCACCATGTGGGAGACAGGAGGCTGGCTAACCAAGAGGACTTGCTGATGGCAGACCTGGAATGGTGGGCTACCTGAGGACTCTGTTGTAAATATTAAGCAACTGTTATTTCTTGAACAAGTGAGACATCTGATATAAATACGGTATTTGGGGAGAAAAATTAATGTGGCAATAATTTGCAAAGTGGAGTAGGTAACCCTACAGCTGGACGGCCAACTAGAAGAGTCCTGCCATAACTTAGGTGTTGATCGTAAGGACCTAGTTAGGGCACTTACTGTAGAACTGGGGGGAAGGGTCAGAGTGAGACACGCGACTGATGGAGATTCCATAATGTGTGGGGAGAAATACAAAAAGCAGCTAACTCCCTAGAGTGTCAGCCTCATAGGCTGGGAGACTGGCAGTGCTTGTAGCCATGACGGAACGAGAATCGTTTTACTCACTAAAAGATGAAGAACAAAACGAAGGACTCAGGCTTTGCCTTGTTGAGTTACAGCAGCAACATTTGGCTGTTCCATCCACAGCTATAGATGTGGGTCTGGAGTGCTGAAAATAGGCTGAGCTGGAGAGGCTGACACAGAACGTGCCTCTGCGCCTGCAGAGATGATGACAGGTGACAACCAGAACCAATTTTGGCCTTCGAGGAATTTCTTAACATTTCTCACCACCACCCCCAAGACCTTTCCTGAGTGCCTGCCTGACCCTGGGGATCAAGAATAATGCAGTAAAGCACCTCCCCCAGTTCCAGTTTGGAGATGCTGGCTGCTGTGCATTATTGCGAATCTAATGGAGGCCACTGTCCTCTTTAGTTCTGGCCCAGCAAGACCTGGAGACTCAGACTCAGTGTGGGAGTTCCGTTGGCAGTGTCCTGACAGGACATCTTCCAGCCTCTAAGGAGCCTTCCTACTGATGGGAGTTGGCCATTTCTCAGCAAGGCTCATTTAATTACCAGATGATTCTAATTAATTGTCCTTCTGTATGATAAATCTAAAATCTGCTTCCTTGAAATTTCCACTCCTTGATCTCAGTTCTTGGTTCTATCCTGAGATGCAATGGAAAACAGGCAGAATTTCTCCAGCATAACAGGCCCTCAAGCTTCTAGATTATGATTTGTCTTAATTGGCAAGTTCACTGCCGCCCCAACAGCAGGAAAGGGTTAAGACAGGCTCTGGGGTCAGGGCTGCCTGGATGTAAGTCCTGACCCCATTGCTGGCCTGCAGATGAATTCTTTGACCTCTGTGTGCCTTTTCTTCACCTAGAAAATGGGATTAATAATAGTTGCTACCTCTGAGCATTATTATGAGGATTAAGTGAGCTAATACTTGTTGGCACCTAATAAGTACTCAAAGCATTATTTGTTATTAAGAGTATAGTATTTAGGGACATGAATTTATCATCCAAAGAACTGTAAAAAGTTAAGAAGCAGCTGCTTCAAATCTAAGCTAAGACAAGACAATGATGATTCATTCAGGGCTGGGGATGGTGACTGGAGGGTGCCTGGGGGCCTGCGGGGAAAGCGTTCTGCTTCTTGATCTGGATACTGCACGCACACGTGTGTTCAGTTTGTCAGGGTCCCGTCAAGCTTTAAGTTTATGCAAAGCGCACTTTTGGGACGTATATTGCATATCAACAAATTTTTTTTTTAAATAAAGAGATGAAAGAAAAAGCAATACTGTCCCCAAGATATTAATGGACTTCGTTTGGCTGAAGTAAGGGTGTTCCAGACCCACTCCAACTGGGGTTATCTCACTCTGGGAGGAGGGGGTTCTCCAAGAGGAAGTGTCCACCATCCACTGAATTGAATTACTTCTCATAAGAAATGAATGCAGTTGGCTTTAAATTCTCTTCTCTCGTGCTACAGATCCTACTGAACATTAACGTAACCTTGGCTCCTCTTTACTAAAAGAGGGACAGGTCTCTGTATCCTACGCCTTCAGGAAAGCCTTACTCTGACTGAGCTAGGTCTCAGCAGACAGGGATTCTCCACCTAACACCTTCGTTCTGGTTCCTACTAAGGCTGCCAGCCAGGTGGGAGGATCAGCGATGGTTGTAAATTCTTATATTCTCTGAGTTGGATGTTTTTTTTTTAAAGAAGAAAACTCAAAATTATTTGAGTTGATTGCCAGTTGAGGGTAAGGAATGGTGTACCAGAAAAGTAAGGGTTTTTCCGATCTAAAAGTTCACACTTTGTGCGTTGCCACCTACAACTAGAGCCCACAGTGGCACTTTCTACCTGCATCTAAGAAATTACACTTTTTGGTTTTTTTTAGATTCTATTTATTTCTTTTTAGAGAGAAGGGGAGGGAGGTAGAAAGAGGAGAGGAACATCAATCAGCTGCTTCATGCACACGCTCTGAGGACTGGGCCTGCAAACCAGGCACCTGCCCGGACTGGGAATCTAACTGGCAACCTGTGGAGTGATGCCCAACCGAGCCACGCCAGTCAGGGCAGAAATTACTCTTGTATAGAGGCCTCAGTCCTTTATTATTAACATCTTTTGAATAGGCAATAAACAGATGTGTTAAAATTTTTTTCAAATGTTAGGTTTTCTCCTGCCTCCAATGCCCCTCTTTCCCTCTCCAAAGGCAGACCACTGTTAACTTGACTCTTCCAGAGATACTCGGGGCCTGGGTTAGCACAGGCGAGTGTAGTCTTCTTCTATCTTCCCGAAAATAATACACTTTACATATTGTTTATTCCCGAAAATAGCACACTTTACATTTCCTTCCTTCCTCCCTTCCTTCCTTCCTACCTTCCTTCCTTCCTTCCTTCCTTCCTTCCTTCCTCTTTCTTTCTTTCTTTCTTTCTTTCTTTCTTTCTTTCTTTCTTTCTTTCTTTCTTTCTTTCTTTCTTTCTTTCTTTCTAATTTTGAATACCTTATGTAGAGATCAGTTCCTATATCAATGTATGTAAACTGGCTTGTTTTTTATTTTTTAGTAGCTAGCCTTCATTCTTGACTGATACTGAGCAAGTTACAGGTATTCTTCCAAACCTCTTTGCAGCTCAGCTGTGAATATGAAGCATGTCCTGGAACATGGTCAGCTTTTCTGTGCCCACCCTGACTTCCACCCTGACACTGAGTCAGTGTGCCTTTCCCTCCCTTGACCCCACTGTCGTCCTCCATGCTCTGATTCTTCCTCGGTTGGTGTCACTTCACAGTTAGCACGGTGCAGGGCACACAGTAGTTTCCCAGCAGATACTTCGTCGATGGCCTTGTCTCAGATGTGTTTGGTGCCTGAGTATGGCCCATGCAGAATCAGTGAACTGAGCATCTCAGGAGAGGAGACATTACTCTCTGACACTGTTGCCATGAGAAGGACTTTAAAATGTTCCTCCAACCTTGTACAAGTGAAACTGTTTAAAAGCATCATCACTCAGCATGACTCAAATTCTGTAAGCTAGTAAACTGGTGCCCCACCTCTGGGCGGGCAGCTCTGCCTAAGTGGCCATTGCAGCCATGAAGAGGGGTGAGTGCTTTCCTGGACCAGGAGGAGTGGTGTTTCTGCTGTCCCTCCGCCTCACATGGCTCACAGGGTGACTTAGCACAGGGTTCCCCAACCTCTGGGCCGCAGACCAGTACCAGTCTGGGCCTGTTAAGAAGCAGGCCACGCAGCAGGAGGTGAGCTTGAATGTAGTGCGTTTGACTCCTCCCGAAACCATCCCCTCTACCTGGTCTGTGGAAAAATTGTCTTCCACGAAACCGGCCCCTGGTGCCAGAAAGGTGGGGGACCACTGATAACAAATGACTGATGAGATACATTTTCGTGTGTAACATGGGGAAATCATATCACTAATGACATGGGAAAGCCCAGAACTTCTCCTGTGTCAGCTGGGGGATGGCAGTTCACAGGCAGCTCCTGAGTTCTAATGGGTTTGCGTTGTAATGTCTTCACCTTGCATAGGGTACTTTTGCGAGTCCGGATGCTCTACTACCTAAAAGCCGAAATACTCGGAGAAGCAGCTGATAAAGCGTTTGAAGGAACTCCCTCCAGGTAAGACAACTCAGTCCTAGCCCTCAGTGGTAAAGAGTTGCCGTAAAGTGCCCGTTCCTGGAAATGGGCAAATATGCCTGTGCTCCCGGAAGCCTGTGTTCCCACCCTGCCCAGAGTTACCTAGGCAGGGGAGCAGGCACAGGTGGAGCAAGGACAGTTCAGTCAGGTCCACTGCAGGAAATCAGGGAGAAAACACCTCCTTGGAAACACAGCTTTTGATGAGGTTTTAAGTTAATTTTTTGTCCCAGCAGTTGTTGGGAAATCTTTTTCAAAACAGTCATTTCACTACCTTCACTAATCATTGTGGAATGAGTATTGATTACTTTGATATGCTTGATCTGATACGTATACACCAGAAGTTCTGCCTGGAGTCCCGTTCTTAACGTTAGTGTTCTTCTGCATGTGATGTTTCACCTGTATTTGCGAATCTCTCACCTCCGACCCGTTTTGATCTCTTGCACCTTGATCTTGCACCTTGGTCTTGTAAAGTAGTGTTTCCGGAGCTATGGGGGCCTGTGGGAACCTCCCAGCATTTGGGGGAATAAGGCTGCCAAACTCCCAGCCTCCCCTTAGTGAGGCTGTCTGACAGTCCCAGTCCATAGGTGGGGTGGCCAGGCAGTCTCCTTCCCCCACCCTCACGTGCAGTTCGCCCCAGCCCTGTGCAGTGCCCGTCATTCCCAAAGGACACCGGAAGTGTTGGGACTGAACTCTGCTTTGAGATGACCTCGGTGGGGCTGTGGTTTCCGGACACTGACGGTCCTGCCCACGGGGCAGTTTGTAATCCAGAGCCATCATCACGGTGACTGGTAGGACCTGCTCTGCTTTCTGCAGCTACTGCAATCAGTTTTAGGAGAGGTAGGGAAGTTGAGTGTTTTGGTAAAAAGGTTCAATTTGTGAGTCATACATGCAGCAGAATTCAGTCCTGCCGTGTGTATTGCGTGTTACCCGGCACAAGTGCCCGTTATATGCTTCCTTAGACACGCAGATAGATGTGGAGAGGTGGGGGCTAGGTAGAGCACGGAGAGTGTGAGTCCACCGCATGCTCTTCCCTCCTTTCCTCTGCTTTCCTCAACCCCACCTCTCCCCAGTCTCGTTCAGTTTAATGTCGTATTGTGGAGAAGTTGCCAGTAGGAATGAGTAATAGTCCATCCCAGGAAGTCATTCATTCAGCCCATGGCACCATGCAGCACAGCAGTGGGCCCTGCCGTGGAGCCAGATAGGGACCACTGCCTGGGGAGGTGGGGCCAGGGGGACACCATCCCCATAGGGGGAGCTGGGCCTGGCAAGGAACAGTCAGCCCTGTGTCACAGTAAGCAGAGCCTGATGGAACCAGAAACTTCAAACGCTGCAGAGGAGGCATCCCGGGAGCTGGGGGGGGGGGGGGGGGGGGGGGGGGGGGGGGGGGGGGGGGCAGGAGAGAGGAGCTCTGCAGGTAGATGTTCTCCTCTGTGTCCAGATGAAGGCAGAGAGCTGAGGGTCCGGGCAAGCTCTCAGGACGTGGACAGAAGTTAGAGAGGGGCCGAAGGCACAGGCCTGCTAATCCCTTCATGTCTGCCCCGGAGGGTGAGTAATTAGTCTCGCCTCGGCCAGGAGCAGTGCAGTGTGTGATCACACTTGACCCTGCAGACCTCCGGTGGCCCCCATTTTCTGAAGGGCTCTCCTCGCATCCCTGCCTATACCAAACCCACCATCCTGCTCTCAGATCGTGCCTGACATCTACGTGTTGTGCCAAGCTGGTTTGGACATTTGTCCTTTCAGCGCTTGATTATGGATAAATTAAACCATTCGAGGGGTGTTCTCCCTCCAGATAAGTAATATATAGGTGGATTTTGCCGTGGTTCTCAGCTGAAGGCGCACATCAGAACTACCTTGTACATGTAGGTCCCAAGGCCCTACCCCAGACCAACTGACAGTCAGTTCTCCAAGAGGTGTCTCAGTCAGTCTGAGGTGGAGTCTAGAAGTCAAGTACACATGTGGGGTAGCTCACTGGGTGAGCCCGACAGAAGGCGCTGTTTAAGAAACCTTGGCCCACAGCCTTCAGTGTCGTTGTTACTGTGTCTAAGCATGTAACTAGGCATGTGGCGTAATGCCAGGGTCCAGCCAGTAGCTCTTAGGTTGTTTTCTGTCTATGTTCAAGGAACCCTGAGTTCCCTTCCTTCCTTCCACAGGGAGCTGGAAGTGCCTCTGCCCGACATCGACTACGTGGAGATCCCGGTGGATTGGTGGGATGCTGAGGCCGATAAGTCTCTTCTGATTGGCGTGTTCAAACATGGTGTGTATTTCAGTGAACGTCTCCCCTTTCCTGAAAACTCCACTGTCGTTTTGCAAGTCTCTTAGAAAGTGGAGCCTTACCTCTGCCCCTCGGAATTTCAACCAGTGAATGTGAGCCATGAGATTACAGCAAATGTTATGTCAGTGGGAGCTTTGCGAGGGTGGCTGTGGCCGCGGAGACCTCGTGTCTTCCTCGCACAAGTCTGTCTGCACCCTCGGGCCCGGGGCTGCCTTGTGTTCCTTTGCTCCTGGGCCCCAGCTTCTGGCCAGGTGCCCGGCGTGTGGGGGCACCTGTTGTTTTCTTTCTTCTTTTAAATGGTGTCTTCTTGTTTATGCTACTACAGTTGTCCCTTCTTTTTCTCACTGGTACTTCTTTTTTCTTGCGAGAAGGAATAAATGAGGGAAATGTTAAGGTGTTAGCATTTCATATGTACACAGAATTCTGAGGTCATTCCAGATAACCTCCAAATTTCTGGTTTGCCCTGTTGGGTATAAAATTTGAGACTTGATGATGGCGTGGGCATCCTGTTCTTTCTTTTTCTTAATGTGGTAAGCAAGAGACTAAGGGGACCGAGCAGTTTCTGAGCAGCTTTGAAGCTGAAGTAAGTGCCCCCTTCTGTCACTTCTGGCACCGCTCTGAGCACCTGCCCTCGCTTTCAGCCAACAGTTAAAGTGAATCACGAAAGTGCCAGGTGACAGTCACTGTGTTGTGCTTGGTACACACTTTCTCTGCCGCGTGAATTAACTGAAATTTTAAACTGGATGGCAGGGTTTAAGGTGGGAAGGGTTCGTTACACCTGGCCTTTGCTGCAAGCTCTGCCACTTACTAACTGTCTAGCCTGGGGCACCTCACAAACATCTCTGATCAAGTTACTTATCTGCACAGGGGAATACCGTCAAAACAACCAACCTGGAGAGTTGTTGGAAAATGAGACACTGTAGGTAAACTGCCTAGAACGGTGCTTGGTGCATAATAGATGCTTGACGCTGTTCCGCTGTCTCTTAGTACTCGCCTTTGGGATGTAAACTTCCCAACACGTGCCTTGTGAGTAGGATTCTTCAGCTCTACAGGCTAACCAGTTTCATTTCCTCCATATCTACGGGTTTCACATTCACAGATTCAACCAAAACAGATAAAAAATATTTTGAAAAAACCCAGAAAGTTCCAAAAAGCAAAACTTGAATTTGCCATATGCCGAGTGCTATGCTGAATCCATGGGACTGAAGTGTTACGTAGGCACCCCTGCTGTAGCATCTATGCAGATATCGATCATATGCAAACACCATGCCATTTTAAATAAGGGACTTGAGTGTCTGCAGATTTTGGTGTCTTCGGGGTATCCTAGAACGAAGCTTCCCTGGATACTGAAGGATATTTTAATGCGGAATCCCCCCGAAACCTGGATTCTGGTGTTACACTGCAGGCTTCGGGATCCTGGCCCAGTGCTGCTGAGAGCTCTTTGTCAGACCACTGGGGTTGGGCCGGAACAGTGCTGCCACTGGACTACCTGTGGTTACGGAAATGTCCTTTTTCTGCACGGGACGTCTGCTACAGGGGAGACTGTGGCTGTTGAGCACTTGAAATGCAGCTAATAGAAATGAACTCAGCTCTGAAGTGGGAAGAAGCATGTGACCTCCCTGCTAAGCACAAGGGACCACAGTGTAACTGAAACTAGGTTTAATCCAATTTTGGAAAGAACCTAGAAGTAGACAGGCTGCTGGAGGCAACCACGTTCCAGAGCATCTGCACTTCATGTGTGCAGGAAAGTCTACTGACCCTGCGTCTCGTTTTGGTGATGCCTTTGGAGCATGTTGCCAGATTCCTGCGTGAGACAATGTGGTGTCAAAGGGTGCACCTGTAGTCCCAGCAGTATGGCAGACAGAATTTAGATGCCTCCTCTCCCTCCCCCACCCCAACACCCTGACCGCAGACGTACAGAAAGCCTAGGCAAATTGTGACAGTGTTACACTACCCAGCTGAACCTGAA
The DNA here is from genome assembly GCA_007922815.1 of Macrotus californicus. Classification (NCBI taxonomy): domain Eukaryota; kingdom Metazoa; phylum Chordata; class Mammalia; order Chiroptera; family Phyllostomidae; genus Macrotus; species Macrotus californicus. The sequence goes on along the minus strand of VMDR010000902.1, from coordinate 131,333 downwards.
AGAGATAAAGGAAATCCCCAAATGAGAGGTCACTTAGCAAGAACCGAAAGCTCAGGGGCTGACAGGACAGCAGACCAGAGGGTCTGGGTGTTTAACACCCTCACTGAAACAGGAAACAAGCCCCTACAGGAAAGAAGGGCAAGGAAAGGCTCTCTGAGTGGCCCAGGGAAGCAGACTGGAAGAGCCTGCTTCTGAGAGATGAAGAAATGGGGCCCCAAGAGAGAAGATGAGGTGGGAGGTAGAATGACATTGACATTGGAGGGGTGAAACAAGACATTTCAGGCAAATACCAACAACCAAAACAAAGGGAAAACCTGGTGTGGCAAAGCCACTATCATATGATAAGTCTTTAAGGCAAAAAGTGTAACTTGGGACACAAAGGGTCAGTGCAGGTGCAATTCAGCAGGAAGATGTGACTTACAGTGCAGCTTCAGAATACGTAAAAGAGGGCAGGACTCCAAGAAGGCCCAAGACCCTTTCTCTTCTAGGAAAGGCAATTAATATTGGCATCATACCTGCGTGTTCCATAATCCCTGATCAGGGTGTAGGGTAGTGGGATTAATCAGTTTACCTCTCTTACCTCTCAGTCTCTTATCAAAAATGGTGAAGGGTCAACTAGATGATGTCTAAGGCTACTTCAAATTTAAAACTCTTCTGTTCTACAAAGCAAGGTGTTTTTAGGGGGTTATGGGGAGTATAACTTAATTCCTAGGGTTTTCTGAGCACACCATGAGACCTTAAGATGACACATCATTCATTCCATTCATACTTTCCCAGACTGGTAGTTGTAAACTTGGTATTCAAAGTCAAGGGCGAGGAGCAGATGCCAGGAAGGTGCTGTGTGTGGTTCCTCCAGTGCCTGTTGCAGTATATGATGAGTTAAGCAGACACCCTATAAAGATGGGGAAAACCCAGTGCTGGGGGACTGGTCCTGAGCCACACATGCATACTAGCTCCGTCTTGGATAGGACCAGGCCCATTTAGTTGGACGATAACATTGAATCAGCCTAGACTTTGTTAGACAGATGCCTGTGGTTGGCCTCATGGGCCCAATCTCCTCCAGAGTCTAAATCAGACCCTCTCCTGGCCGGATGTTGCCCTTTGGGCAGCCTGTGATCATATGTCATGGAATGATTGCCCTAATTCCATAATTCCGTAATTGCCCTATGGAATAAGTGACTAAAGAAGAACATAAAGCACCCCAGCATCTCTTGTCATGTCTCATGCGGGCAACATCTGTCATCGAGATGGAACAGTCACTTGGATTAAAAGATGAGTACCATAACTCCTCAGAGAAAAAGTACCAGGTGCTGCCTGCATGGTGAAGGAGAGAGCTGTGTCAACAGTGGTAGAACAAAAAACAATGTAAAAATGACCTCCAACAAAGTAAAATCAAGTCTGCTATTTCCACCCACCCAAGCTGGTTCTCTCGTGAGATACAGCGTCTTCCATCACATGTGACGGGTCTCTCTGTACATGCTCCTGAGCTAGAAACTGACTCTGTTTGCCAAGAGCAACAGGGAAAGGGCTCTGATGCTCATGAAGGAGTTCCCACCCAGGCTAGTGTGATAAAGTTGGTTTGGATCTTTTACATGACCAAATCCTGTCTTGGGGTAAGATTACATTAGATTCAATGACATAACAAATTATCATGCATGGGCTTTATCAAAGTAAAAGTGTTATTTTTTCATTGTTTTGCCTCCCTTTTGAGGTCAGAAACTTTCCATCTGTTTTGACTTTGAGGATGTGATGAGGGGCAATTCCAAAGCCCTGGCCAATGGATTTAGGGTTTTGTACTTAGGCGAGTACAGAGGCAACAAACCCATTTTAATCTGATCAGTGACCACAGCCCTCTTCTTATTTCATCCCTCACGTCTGTCACTATGTTCAGCTTCCCTTGTTCACACATGGCATAAAATTAGACTAAGCAAACAAGGCCTGTGCAGGAGGTAACAAGGTGTCCAGAGTTGGGGGGTCAGAGGAAGACATTGTAAAACCAGCTTGCCTGATTCCCTTTGCTGTCTGTGCAAAGAAGCGAGTGAGAATTGTATCTGTACCTGTGTTTCAGACACACCGGGTTAATACAAGCTTTCCCTTTTGGTCAGGCACTACTCAGAAGTGTCTGCTTTAACTCCAGGATCTTCATCTGAGGGGATATCTTAAAAGATCTAGTTCATCTTAAATAAGTATTTTTGTTTTGTTTTTACTTAATAAGGGAAACAAAATGACTGTCTAGGGCCCAGGGCCGATTTTGTGAGTTCTGACCTGACTTCTGACATTTCGCCTTGCTCCTGACCAGGGTATGAGCGGTACAATGCCATGCGAGCTGACCCAGCACTTTGCTTCCTGGAGAAAGTCGGGATGCCAGATGAGAAGTCCCTGTCTGCAGAACAAGGTGTCACGGATGGGACCTCGGACATTGCCGAGAGGTGAGAAGCTGCGTAGGCCAACTGGGATGTAACATGTCATGCCACGCCTCTGTGGCCCCTTCCACGTGTGTCTAGCACACTGACAGTCTTTCTCAGTCTGGCTTCACTCTTAAACCTTGCCATGCGGGGTTGGCCTTCCCAAGTGGCTGCCTTGGTTACGCCCTGTCCTACTTTAGGCCTTTTCTTTGACCTGTAAGCATGTTGAACCCGGTACTAGTTCCTGTCCTTCATGGGTTCCCCAAGCTGCTCCCCGTCCTCATCTCTTGCCTGGTCGGAGGATTCTCGAAGGAGAACTCAGACCTGGCAGAAAGCTAAGAAGAGTCACGGGCACAGGCTTTCCAACTTTGGAATTCCTCAGATGAAACCCCAGCACTATTTATTTAAGGGTTGCATGGTCCGTGACTAAGGTAGAGTTGGGAGCCACTGCCTTGTGACCTCAACAGTTAAGCCTTGTCCCTGAATTATGTGCGAAAAAATACGGGAGCCTCCTCTTTGCTTGAATTTTATCTATTGTCGGCACAACCTCCAAATGTGTAAATTCATGGGAAAGCTAAATGAACAGCCAAAAACTGGTTCTTTTGCTTTGTATTTGGTAAGGTGTTGACCTGATCTTCTCCCCCGTGGCGTATATTGCTTTTCATTGCCTGGGGCTATGGCCAGGCCTGGATGTGAGAGTGTGGCATATCCAGGGGCCCTTTAACCTGCTAAGGCTGAGAAAAGAGTGAAATGTATTTTCCATCTGTTCTTAGCCCCTGCTTAACACTTTGGCTGTGATGACATTCTCTACCCCGGAGGTGTTTCCTCTGGGCAGAGAGTAAAGATGCAGCCCGAGAGACGTTAACAAATAAATGCCCAAGTGACTGGTGTTGTTCTTGTTAGATTCGCTGGGTCAGGGAAAACGTTTCCTGAGTGAGGTACCGGAATGTGGCACAAGGTTCATTATTTTATGGGGTGGCTGTTCTGTCCGTGGTCGAGAATGAGAGTGGGAGGTTCTCCTGCCTCCATGGTCTGAGCAGCAAAGATAAGAGTATTTGAGACGGGAATACTTCAAAGGCAGTTTTAATTTTAGAAGGAGTCGTGAGTGACTGCTGCCGGAAGTGAGTGATTCTGTGGGAAGATGCATCCTACTGCACCTTGGGGGTTGTTGGCACCTCGGGACTGGCTCGGTTTGCACAGCCTTCCGTAGAGTCTTCTTTTGTCAAAGCCTCGCGTCTAGATAACCCTTGACGGGCAGTGATTACTTCTTTATGATAGAACCCTTGTTGATTAGCTGGCTTCTCAACGACCGAGTCTGTGCTGAAGTCTCCAATGGGTGCAGGTCCTTGCCCACAGAAGTGATGACATTGGAAAAACCGAGCTTTTGAGGCCTGTGAGGAAAGGGATCTACTAATACTCTTTGTGCTCTGTGACTTAGGGGGGTTTCTTACAAGCACCCTGGTTGCCAAAGAGCTCCGAGGTGGTGTGTGATGCCTTTTTATTTATGTATTTATTTATTTTTACTTTTGTTTAGGGGCAACGTGGAGAAAGAAGACAACACTGAAGACAAAGGAGACGGCCTGCAGAAGCAGACGGTGAGTCAAAGGTGCTGTCTTGTGGTCCCTGCCAGCTGTGCTATGAAGAGACAGATCCCGCCTCGGCAGTGCTCTCGGGAGTTTGATTGCATTGCGTTTTCCGCAGCATCTTGTTTACAGGTTGAGACTTCCTTTTTGAACCATGGATTGCTAGACATGTATTATTTAGTTTCCAGTGGAGACTTACCCATTATTTTGCTGGTTTTGATTTCTAGGTTGATTACATTGTGTTCAGAGAGCATGCTCTGTATTACTTCAATTGTTTTAAGCTTGTTAAGGTTTATTTTATGGCCCAGGATGTGTGGTCTATCTAGTGTGTTCTACAGGCACTTGAAAAAAATGTGTATCGTGCTGTTGTTTAGTGGAGTGTTTGTGTAAATGTCCCCTTAGGTTCTATTGGTTGGCGCGGTTGTTGACTGCTGAATCCTGGCTGATTTTCTGTCTGGCTGTTTCATCAGTTTTTGAGAGCGGAGTATTGAAGTCTGCAGCTGTAATTATGGACTTGTCTGTTTCTCCCTTCGATTCTGTCAGATTTTGATTTACATACTTTGCAGCTCTGTTGTTTGGTGTATACACATCTGAGATTTCTGTCTTCTCGGTGGATTGACTCTGCTGTCATCATATAATGTCTCTGAGTTTTTTATGCTCTGAAGTGTACTCTGTCTGCCGTTACTATAGCTACTCCTGCTTTCCTTGATCAATGTTTGTATGATATCTTCTTCTGTCCTTTACTCTCAACCTCTCTTTATCATTATATTTGCTGCAAGTTTCCTATAAACAGCACATAATTATGTCACATTTTTAATGCGTTCTGCCGGTCTCTGTCTTCTGGTCGGTGTATTGGGCCATTTACAGTTAATGTAGTATTGATACCTACAGGCTGAAGTCTGACATTTTATTGTTTTCTCTGCTTTTTAATTCTGTTTTCTTTTTCCTGCCTTCTGAATTACTTGAATTTTTTTATGGTTATTTTCTGATTTAGCTATATTTTTATAGCTTTTTAGTGATTATTCTAGGTATTTTATTATATATACATAGTATATCACACTCCACTAGTACCTTCATTTTATCTGTTCAGGTGAAGTATAGCACCTCACTTACAGTTTCTGTCTTTCACCCTTCCCAGTTAATAATATAACTGTGTTAAATAGTTCTTCTGTATACATTTAGAATCATATCTGGCATTGTTTCAATTTTTGTTAGAACTGTCAAGTATAATTTAGAAAATGCAAGAGGAGAAGTAAAGGCTACTTTATTTACCCATATTTTTGTTTAGTGTGTTCTTTCTTCTTCATGGTGTTCCAACCATTCTGTTCAGAGACAGTTCTGTAGACATTCTTCTAGGGCATTTCTGCTGGTGCAGTTCTCTTAGTTTTTCTTCATCTGAGATGTCTTAATATTCCCTTCACTCCTGAACAATATTGGGTTGGCCGCAACGTTTATTTTTTCTCTGTAAGATGGCTCTTGTAGCACTTAGTTGTCTTTAACTTCATCCAAAACAGTTTTGTTAGATTGAGTAATGACAGCTGTCATATCAATGTGCATTTAAAAAAAAAACTTACAAATTTGGCAAATTTTTGTGTAGTAGCCATTTTAATATTGAAGATGGAAGAAAATGTGCAACACTTTTGTCATAAAGATAAAAACACAACTGAACCGCATAAAAAGGTCTGTGCCGTATATGCAGAAGGTGCTGTGACTGATCGAAGGGGTCAAAGGTGGTTTGCAGAGTTTTGTGCTGACGATGCTCCACGGTCAGGCAGACCACTTGAAGTTGATAGCGATCAAATTGAGACATTAATTGAGAACAGTCAACGTTACACCAAATGGGAGATAGCTGACACACTCAAAATATCCAAATCAATAAAGTTATTGCTGAAAATGAAGAGTGTGTCTTATTTTATGGGGAAAACCATAAGGGCTTTTTGGCCAACCCAATGTTTTCACTGGATATAGGTAGGATACTGGGTTGGCAGGGGTTTTTTTTCAGCTCTTGAAAAATGTTGTGCCACTTCCTTCTGGCTTCTGTGGTTTCTGATGAGAAATCCACTGTCATTCAAGTTGTTTTTCCCCATTGGTAAGGTGTCTTCTCTCTTGACGCTTGCAAGATTTTTTTTAGTCTTTAGTTTACAAGAAGTTGAACCATGATGTTTTTGTGTGGATTTCTTTGAATTCATCTTCTTTGGCTTTCTTCAGCTTGTCAGATCTGTAGGTGTAGGTCTTCTGCCAAACTTGGGGAGTTTTCCGCCGTTGTTTCTTCAAGCCCTTTCCCTCCCCTTCTCGATCTCTGATGATACAAATGTTAGATCTCTTGTTATCGTCCCATGGGCTCTATTTAATTAGTTTTAGTCTTTCCTTCTGTTGTTCACATTGGGTACTTTCTGTTTTTCTGTCTTCTAGTTTACTGATTCTTTCTCCATTCTCTGTTGAGGGCTCTTTAATTTTTTTATTTTATTTTTTTGGTTATTGTATTTTTCATATCTAATACTTCCCTTTGGTTCTTTGGATTTTGTTTCTTTGCTGGAACTTTTTGTTTTCATTATTGGTGAGTGTGCTCAGGATTACTCATTGCTGGCTGCTTTAAATTCTTCTATCAGATAATTACAAAATCTCTGTCAGTTCAGTGTTAGCATCTGTCGATTATCTTTTTTAATTCAGTGTGAGATCTTCCTGGTTCTTGGTATGGTGATTTTTGAGAGAAACTTGGACATTTTGGTTATCATATTGTGAGACTCAGGATCTTATTTGACACTTCTGTTTAGCTGGCTACCTCTGACACCTCTCTTGCAGGGGAACAGTGAGCATGGACCACGCCGCCTTGTTACTGCCCAGTGCGGGTAGAAAAGTTCATGTTCCCAGGCAGCCCCTGAGGATGCCCAAGGGAGTTTTTTCTCATCACTGCTGGGCAGAAACAGAAGTTCAGCTCTCCATGTAGTCTTTGCTGGCATGAGTGGGGGTGGGCATCTCATTACCATCAGGGATGAAAATCCCACTCCCTGTTGGCTCTTTGACACCACCCCAGTAGGGGCGTGGGGTTCCTGATTCCAACCTGGCGAAGGGGGAAGTCTAGATTCCCCACTCTGCCTTTGCTGGCATGGGCCTCCTGAGCCACAGCTTTTTCTTTGTCCTTGGACTGGAATGGGTGTTGCTGTAACATTTTCTGTACTTCTAACTTGCCCTCTCCCTGGTCCTTTCCTAGAGCAGGCTTTTGTGGAAGGCATTTTGTTTGTTTGTTTGTTTTTGTTTTTGTCGGTATCATTTGTCATTTCCAGGTAGCCGGCTTCTTTACCTCCAAATCTCAGATGGGTCATGCAACAATGAAAACTCAGAGAACTCGCCACTGTGTCATTCCATGGGTCCCAAGTTCCCTAGATGATCTGCCTTCTCTTTACCTCTCCGAGTTTTCTCAGGGTGTTGGTTTTGTGAATAGTGTTGTAGTGCCCAGAGACGTGCAGTTGCGTTTCGAGTGAGGGGTGAAGAAGTGTGCGTCTTCCCAGGAGCATAAGTCTGCGTTGCGTTTTACAAATGAGTTTGTGGGACTTTGCCTGGGAGGACTGAAATCGTTCCAGAACTCAAGCACCATTTACTCTGTGGTCTCTGACTTTGAGGAGTGGAGCAGATGAATCTGTTAGAATCTCACGGACTCTGGATCCCAGAGGCTGCTGTTGCCTTGTCCCAGCTTACTCCATTCCCAGAATAGTCTTTGCTCGTCTCCTGATCACCACCCGAGAGTTAGCAGCTCTTTTCCTTTGGTTCTCATTCGGCGAGTGTGTGATATTTACTTTGGCCTCCACCAGCCCTGATTCCTGTAATAGTGATAATCACACCACTCTTCCCCAAATAGGAAATAACCAATTTTCAAGGCTGTGTTTCCCTATCTCCCCCAAGGTTGGAGAAGCAGTGGATTGAGGCAAATGAGCATGAGGTTCAGACTCTGGACCTGAAGGAAATTAGGTTCTGGTCTTGCCAGTTAACATCCCAAATTCTGCCATTCGGACCCCAGCTGACACTGTTACTTCTTTTCGTCTGGAGTTTGGGATATGTTTTCCCGTGGAAAACAACTTTAGTACCAGAGAAATGAAAGTAATACCTTGTACTCATGTGGAACTTGACTCTTTCCAAAGCACTTTTTCCTCTTGTTTCATACGATTTTCATCTCAGCCGTGTGAGGTGAGCACTTCAGATGTCACCGCCCTGCTTTGAGAGCTGAGCATAGTTGGGCCCAGGAAGTTAAAGAACTTTGCCAAATGCTCACAGCTACTAGATGTTAGAGTTCAAACTAGATGTGGCCTCAATATTCTGGCATTCTTTTTCCCAATCTAGTATTTTCATAATCACGGAAGTGCAAAGCATTTCAGCCACATGTACATGTGCCTCCCCCCCAAGCAGCAGCTTCTCTGAGAAGGCAGCCACCAGGCCAGCTGCAGGCCAGGCCCTGCTGAGAGCTGGTCCCAGTCAAGTCTACCTGGTTAAGAACTTGGTCTTTGATCTTGGAGGGCCCCGGGCACGGGGGATTGTAGCAGAACTGATAAAATAACTTGTTTTCTTACAGTAAGGTAAAACTCCTCTGGAACCACGTTTTGGTTCATTTATAAAATTAATGCTGTATTATTTATTTTGCTCTTCAAACCCCTAAAACCTGGGCTATAAATAGAATATAATCAAAAGCAGATTAAATGGAGAATGACTTCCCCCAGATTTTGAGGTGGACAGATTGTATAACAGATTAAGCTCAACTTTTAGTCCATGTGCTAAAGTAACAAATGTAGAAGAACAGCCAACATCGGAAGCAGACCTGTTGCCCTCTCACCCCATACCTCCTGCGCTGAAGACACTGGTTGGGTGTTTCCTTCTCCCATTTCTGTCCTCGGGCAGGTCGGCAAGCAGGGTCAAAGAAGCCCAAATAGCCTATCATCCATAACTAGGGTAATTTATCTGAATTACACAGACCTGGGCATAGAAGGATTAACAGCTAATAGAGTGGAAGAATCTCAGCATGGCAAGGAGACCTGACCCAGGTCTGAGTGGTCTCCGAGTGTTCCAGCCCCTCCAAACTTCGCTGTCAGGAGGTCAGGTACTTCCAGGAGTCCATGGGAAAAAGGAGCAATGTGCTGCCTTCCGAGGAAGCCCATTTCATTGTGGGGTGATGCTTCCTTATGTCGACCCAGGTATCTGGCGGCCAGTTGGTTCCATAGATTGTGTCTAGTTTTCTTTGGTGCTGCAAAGAACAAAACTCTTCTTTCTTTCCTCTCTGATAGTATTTTAAGTTCTTGAGGCCAGCCAGCAACCTTAATCTCTTGGCAGGTAAAGTACTCTGCCTTTCTTCATATCACACCGTCTCCAGATCCCTCACTACTCTGGCGCCTTCCAGAACACACTGTGATAGTTGTCTTCTTAAAACGTGGCAGGCAGAGGATCATAGAATGTTAGAGTTAAAAGGGACATTTGAGAAGATCTCGTCTCCTCCCTCTCCCCAGCCTCTCTGTGTTTCAATACCAAAAGAACTCTGGCAAACAGATTGCCTGTGCAGCTGGAGTCCGTGAACTACAGAAAGCTCCTAAAGCAGTCTGAAAGTTTGCTTGTGCTTGGAATGGTTTGGAGCCTAGAATTATAAATGAGATCATTCTCTACCAAACCTTGTATGTAGCAAGATTAACATCTCTGCAAACAGAAGTAGGAGCAAGTACCGGCACAACTTTGACTCATACGGTCTTGTTGTAGTAGTGTGTCTTGTCCTTGCTCCATAGCTGTTCCTACTGCAGGTGCCTCCGAAACAAGGTCTGTGTGAGTGGGGATGTTGTCATCTGCACAGTGAGCTGGGGACAACTCTTATGGAGAAATAGGCCTGAAAGGATCCGGTCCCATTGCGAGGAAATTTCGGTTAGGAACTGAGAAATCACTCTAATGAGTCAAGAGTTTGAAGGTTCTCTGAACTCCAGCAGTGGTTTTTGAATGTGGAGTACTTACAAGCTTACAAAGCATGTTTCTCCATCAGTTAGACATTATTCTGATCCCTCTACTAGAAAAGAGGAAGCTGAAATAGTTTTTTTATTTTATTTTTTAATCCTCACCCGAGGATATGTTTTTACTGATTCGAGGGAGAGACAGACGGCATCAGTCAGTTGCCTCCCGTACGCGCCCCTACCGGGGATCGAACCCACAACCTAGGTGTGTGCCCTGACTGGGAATCAAACCCGCAACCTTTTGGTGTACGGGATGACTCTCCACCCAACTGAGCCACACAGCCATGGTTTAAATAGTTTTAATCAGCTACTTTTGACAAGTTCCATCTTTCACAGCACCTTCTCCATACACTGCACAAATCATATTTTGCGTTTCAGTTGCATTTTTACCTTTCTTGAAATAATAAAGCATAATGTGCTAAAAACGTTACGTATTTTCTTCCATCTTCAATATTATAATGACTAAGCCAAAATTTACCAATTTTGGTAAGTTTTTTTAAACGCATGCTAATATGGCAGCTGTCATAACGTAATCTAACAAAATTGTTTCCAGTGGAGTTAAAGACCACTCCGTGCTACTAAGAACCATCTTACGGAAAAAAAACAATGAACTTTTTAGCCAACCCAGTAGTCGAAAGATGGAAATACCGAGTGATTACCTAGGAGTTGGGGCTGCTCGTTAGTATTTACTCAGTCCCAGCTCTCATTTGTTCTACATTTGCTTTGTGCCAACAGATTAAACGCTTTACGTGACTGACTCATTTGCACCTCACAGTCACCCTATAAAGTATTATCTCCTCTTTACAAATAAAGAAATGAGCTTGAGAGAGATCAAAACATCTTGTCCCAGGCCAGAGAGCAGTGGACTGTCAGACTCCAAAGCACATGTGTGCTCAAGATGGAGAAAGTGCCTGTTGTACTCAGTTTCCTTTGTTGTGACCTTCTTGTCGCCACACTCTCTGGGACCCTTCCCTCTGAAATGACTGGTTCATACCTCTTCGAAGGTTGCTTCACGTAGACAGAACTTGAGATGCCCAGTGTTGAACTACATCCTCCAACCCCGGCCTTCGGTGTTGCTTCTGTGGCCCCAGCCTGCCCCTGCTGCACACTCCACACACCCCCATGAAGCGGTCGTTCACTACGGTTAGCACATCTTTTTCACTGGGGCTCCTGGTAAGCCAGCTAGCTCTTCTCCATTCTGTCATTTCTAGAGAGAGGAAGTACCTCCAAGAGAGGGCAGGGTTCAGAAAAAGGTGCCTGATGTTTACTAACTGGGCACTGATAGAAACCGTTAGATGGACCGGAAGAGAAAGCTGGATGCCTCACAGCAAGCTGGGAGCCAGCCCAGCGGGTTTGGGCGTGGTGATGCCCACGGCAGCGTCCCGTGAGTTATCACGAGGGGCATGACTGCTCTGGTGCCTGACCCCCACATTGTATAGGCGGTAGGACATCTTCAGCCTGAAAGTGTCTATAATTACAAATTTCGCCATCCACAGGGTCTCCATAGACACTATAAGCATACTGAAAAATATTCTGTGGCCGGAAAGGATATAGGCACGGCATGATCGGTTATTTTTTGCTCATTTTTTAGCCACCTATAAACAGTGGGAGGGGATGAGATGGCATAGTTAAGTGTGCCTTCAAAATGTGCAGCAGACCATCTTGAGGGGTCCACTCCTCACGGACATTGGATGCAGGAAACAGTTGGGCCAAGGCAGAGAGATTAAACTGGTGTTCTCCGATTCTAAGTACGTTTCTCTCTCTGGAACAGATGTTCTGCTGGGCTCTCTTGTTACTCCTGTTTTCATAGATGGTGCTCGAAAGTGTAGGCTGTCGTCCGGCCGCTGTGTTTGAAACCCAGCTCTGCCACTTACTGGCTATGTGACCTTGGGCAAGCGACAGAACCTTCCTGCGGCTTGTGGGCTGTAAAACATGGGTGGTGGTAGTTTCTGCCTCGTGAAGCAGCCCCGAGAAGTAAGTGAGATACGATGTACCGGGTTTTGTGCAGTGCTTAAGTCACACACAGTTCTCGGTAATGTCAGCTGTTCCAGCAGGAAAGAAGTGCATTCAGAAAACGGGCCTCGCTCCTCTTTGCCTTTTCAGACTTGCCTCCTCCAGGTCCTTCCACGGTGTAAGAGGCCCAAGGCATGGTTTGAATTTTAGCTATTGCCCGTCGTAAGTGTCCATCCATTCCTACCATCCCTGGGGCACTGGTCCCTGTGCTGTGTGCTCGTCTAGGAGGCCGGAGACGTTTTCTGTGAGGGACCAGAGAGTGACTGTCCTGAGCTGGGGGCCACACACAGTCTGTCACACATTCTTCTTTTAAAGTTCCATTCCTGAGACCAAGAAGCGGGTTGTGAAGGAACCCGTTAGACTAGAGCCGGTGTGACCAATGTTCCAACTTGGATAAGCTCATGCCTGTGACATTCCTCTGGATTCATTTGGAGCCTCGGATCATGACTTTAATCTTAAATTCCCGGGATTTTGCACCGTCAGGTCGTGTTTTAGGGAAGTAGCGTCTGTTGCTGTGAAGGAAGCTGACCATAATGCACATGAGCACAGCATTCTTCCACAACAGAAATGCAGACACAGCCTTGTGGAATGACTGTTCAGTCACGAGTGATGATGGTAAAGCAAACACACAAATTCACAGCTAAAATAGCGCGTGTAAAATGTAATCGCCAGGGAGGACATTTACGTTCATCACTCTTTAAGCTGGGATTCTCTACAGGCAAAGTCATTCCACACAGCTCCTGGAAACCATGCCTATTCTAAACAAACTGCTTTCTGGCTCCTTTAAAACTGTGTCTAGGTGACCTTAATTTCTCAGGGACCGTGTCGGTCTTTGAGGTGTTCGTGGACAGGCGCTGCCTTCTGTGCATGCTCACTCCTTCCGTGTGAGGGCTGTCTGAGGTGGTTCCTTCTTGAGCCGCAGTTTTGCTGATGGCCTGGCTTCATCTACTCCTAGGAGAGTTCCAGCGATGGAGGTGATGGCACTTTCGGTGGAAAGAAGGACGACAGCCAGGCAGGTGAGACGGGCCCTTCTGGAGGCAGAGAAGAGTAAGGCCCCGGTCCCTAGCTGTGGGGTTCACACGTAATCTGATGCTGTTTTTTAAGGCTCCTTTAAAAAGCCGAGCAAGTCGACCTCCGTCGCGCTCTCCTGGAGCCACACGTGGAGCTATAACATGGCTCTCACACGCTTCCTCCACCTGGCATTGAAATTCAAAAGTGAGATCCATGGTAATATCTGAGTCAGGATGGAGTCAGAGAGAAACAAAGGAATCATAGTTCCATTGATTTTTTTTTTTTATTATTTAATTTTTTGGTGAGGGAGAAAAGATAGGGGGGTTTGGTTTGGTTTGGTTTTTCTGAATTCACACTTAATTGAGTCTTTGGCAATTGGAAGACCCGGCTACACAAAAGCCCATAGTCCTCTACGGAGAAGGCCACAAAGGGTCTGCTTGTGTCCGGCCTCGAGCAGGGTCCTCGAATCAGTTCTGCAGACAGGCTCGTTGGGGTTTGAGAGACAGGAGCCAGCCACGGCCAAGTAGTTTCTAAAGCAAAATTGTAGCCTCAGCAGCTGTGCCTCGCTCCTGAGCTGATTGAGTTCTTGAGTCACCTCTGCTTTGTTTCTGCTTGTACATACTAATGTCCTCACTGATGTTTGAAGCCCAGGATGGCTCCGACCCAGACAAACCGCCCTGGCCAGTTTCATCCGCGCTCACAGCTCGGCTCAGGCGACTGGTCACTATTTACCAGCGCTGCAACCGCAAGGAACTCTGCCGGCCTGAGATTCTGGGGCCAGGTAACCAAGGATACTGGGTCCAGGAAGAGTTGTTCAGGAGAACCTCAGAAATGGACCTCATCAACAAGGAAGCCCAAAAGAGGTAAGGCCAGTGGCCAAGAGGGCGTGCTGAGCTGCCCCCTGTCTGGGTGAGGGGACAAATGGGAGAGCGGGGTAGCTGGAGGACACGTGTGCTCCAGAATTAACTAGATCCAGCCTCCAAATGTTACTGTTTCCTGCTAACTGGGGAGTCCAGTGAGATCTAGGGTACCCTCTGTTCACAATTCCCAGACTTTATGATTTTCCAACTTGACCCCCTTTCCTAAGTTGGACCCCATCTCCGAGGGTGGGTTTTAAAAACCCCATGCTGGGTAAAAGTGACAAAAGGCATATATTAGACCCTGCTCTTTCAGCAGCAGAGTGAGTAGTGTGTGTTGAAGCTGTTTTCTTATAGCTACCAGTCCTTGTCAAGCCTCTGAGAACAATCAATAGCATAAAATGCCAGCCTAGAAGGAAGATATAAATTGCCAGGAATCACTTGTCTGTCTGAGAATTGAGCTAAAAATGACTCAGAAGGCCAGCACAGACTAGGGATGATGCCCCCCGAAAAATGAACGAAGCTGCTGTTCTGAGTCTGTATATCTCTCCATCCCTCTGGCGTGGCCTCCAGTGAACTAAAACAACATCACGTGGCACATTCCCGTACTTCTTTGCACGCCTTCTGGCTTTATGAAATGTGACTCAGGAAGTATTCCTTCCCTCTCTCACAGCTCCAAAGAGAAGAGCCAGAGCCCCATCCTGCCTGCTTCTGACTGCTCCTTCAACCTCCCTCCGAGTCACACTGCTTATCTCACTCCCTCGGGGCGGGGGGGGGGGGGGGGGGGGGGGGGGGGGGGGGGGGAGTGTGTGCTGCCCAAGCCCCTCCTGAAGACTGGTGGAATATAATCATTCAGCTCCCTTAAGTCCTTATCTTAGTGCTACAGGATATGAAAACTAGAGAACCTTTGCGTTCTAGAGGAAATAATTGATAGGGACACCTGCCTGCGGAAGCAGGAAGAAAGCCGATGGGCGATAGGGGTCCAGGGAGGTATGTGGGCGGCTGAGGGAGAGGCACCTCCCTTCTCTGGACCAGTTTCCTTGTCTGTAAAATGAAGGAGGTGAATTTAATGGTTGGAAGGTTCCCCCCAGGATTCTGTAATTCTAGGATGTCGTGTAGGGGAGGAAAAATAAGGTAAAATGTTTAAGCATAAATAGTATTATAAAAATGTCTCCTACAAGAGGAAGTAAACCAGTAACTTTCTCAGGCTGATGAGTCGAGATCACAGATGTGCAGCCATGGTTTAGAAATTGCGAGGTAAATGCCAGACGAGAGCTGAAAGGATCGAAATGCTGGTCGGATGGTGGGCTTTTCCTTAGGAGCCTCTCAGCCCAATTTAACTTAAATAAAAATAAACAGTGAAACAGACAAACTAGTCCTGCCTGCTTTCTTAACTTCACAGGCACTTCTAGGAGGCATTTAATGAGTTAGCCGTTGGGTTTTTTTAAAAGAAGGAAAAACAGCTCCCCTTCCCTTTCTGATTAAATCTCAGGTGGACAAGGAGGGAGCAAGCAGACTTCTACAGAACCGTGTCTTCCTTTGGTGTTGTTTTTGATCAAGAGAAGAAAACGTTTGACTGGACACAGTTCCGCGTCATCTCCCGCTTGGACAAGAAGTCTGACGAGAGCCTGGAGCACTATTTCTATAGTTTTGTGGCCATGTGCCGGCACGCCTGTCGTCTGCCCGCGTGGAAGGATGGTGGTGAGGAAGCTCTCTGTCCTGATATGACATGAGATCAGGACACATGCTTATTTTTTCAAGGTTTAGAATTATTTGTGCTATAATTACAAAAGTGGGGTCTAGCTGAAAATTTCAGGTAAAGACAAGTGAGTTTCCACAAATGTGCGAACTCCAAGTTGGGCCCACCTTCCTAAGATAAAAGCCCTCTCTCAAAATGATGTAACTCCAACAGAAATTGGAATTCAGATTAAAACCTCACAGAGACATTGGGACTACTATGAATGACCTTTTCCAAAGTATCATTTTTTTTTTTAAGTCTCATGGAGATTTATGCTTCTGAGAACTTTGCACACCTTCCTTAGATTAAATCTTAACTTTACTTCCTCATGTGTTGACTTGTGACTAGAGAAAGGGAGGGGCTGTCATTGAAACATCCCCTGGTCCCACGGAGGCCTGTTCTGAGAAATTTCCCCCTGGTTGGAATTACTTTTGCAGCAGCTCCCTCCGAGGCCCTCTTCAGCTTCCTGCCTATAGATAAACCTGCCCTGGACCGTGTGACTCGGTTTTAGGAAAGCTAATCCGTACATTGAGCCCACCCAGCTTGGGTGCCGGGTGGTTGGCAGCATGCACAGATGTCCCTACTTTTGCCCCATATGGCACGGTTAGTGTGTGTTCATTAAAGCCAGAGAGCTGGATAGATTGGGAAGGTCTGGATCTTGGAGTCCCACTGACAAGACCTGATTTGAATCCTGCCTCTGCCACCTTAGGCAGGTGAGCTGATCTGGCAAGATCCCTTATCCTTGAAACGACGGTGTTGGTATATCACAGAACTTTTGTGAGAACCAAACAACGTGTGTAAAGTTCCTAGTGTAAGAGGGCACGTGTGCGTGCTTGCTGACGGGGAACCCGTCTTATTTCCACTGCTGAAGTTCTCGTGCTCTTCTTTGACCCTCACTGGACCTGTCCTTGTTTCATAAAAACTTTCCGTTCTCTCAGCTTTTCATTTCAGCAGGGGCACGCACACCTGGCACTGCCATGCTGAGGAGTCAGGGAGCTAAGCTGTAAGACCAAAGAGCAAGGACTCGGGGGCAGCCAGTGTCCGAGGGCTGCCTGAAGTGATGGGCTTTTTGTTTGCCTTTCCAGGTCCCCCAGATCCCGCCATCTACGTTGAACCTATCACTGAGGAACGAGCCGCAAAAACCCTGTACCGCATTGAACTGCTGCGGAAGGTCCGAGAGCAGGTGCTGACATGTCCTCAGCTGCATGAGCGCCTCCAGCTCTGCAGGCCCAGCCTCTACCTCCCAGTGTGGTGGGAGTGTGGGAAGCATGATCGGGACCTGCTCATCGGCACCGCCAAACATGGGTTGAATCGTACTGACTATTACATAATGACTGACCCCCAGCTGTCCTTCCTGGACGCCTACAGAAACTACGCCCAGCACAAAAGACCTGATGCCCAGTCTCCAGAAAGTCTCTGTTGCCTTTACCAGACCAACTCCAAACTGTATGAATCTCTTACATATACACAAATGAGCAGGACTTCAGAGTCCCTTGAAAACGAACCTGAGAATCTAGGGAAAATAGAAGGTAGAGAGGATCCCCTCGGTCCACCTGGGGGCAGCTTACCCGACATGACTTGTGAAAACTTTATTTCCAAAGTTCAGGATGTCATCTCCATCAGCCACGATGAAAGTCTGCTGCCGGAGTCCTTGGAGAGCATGATGTACGGTAAGGAGGTGCTCAGCCGAGAGCCAGGCTCTCTGCAGGAGAGCCCAAGTACCAACCCAGAATCCAGAACAGACGCTGTTGCCATCTCAGCAAGCAAAGATGCGAACTGCCAGCCTGGGGGCCATGAAGCAGAAGGAGCTTTGGACCCCTCCCTCATGGATAGTTTAGAAGCAGGAGTGGCTCAGATGAACATTAAAAATGGAAATCATCTGTTGGTGCCTCTTGCAAGAGAAGAGGGCCTCTGCTGCGGGGAGGCAGGGCAGAGACCTGAGAGCATCGGGCAGTTAGAAGCTAAGTGCTTGGCTTCCCCTTCCTTGGATCAAGGAAATGAAAGTGGGTTTGTTGATATGTGTAACCTTAGTGTCTATGACTCCAAAAGAAACCTGTCATCAGAGCAGCAATTAATTGATTTATTAGAAAATAAAAGTTTGGAAAGTAATTTGATTTTGAGTCGGAACCACAGTGATGAGGAGGAGGAAGAGGAGGAAAACGAAGAGGAAAACGTGGACGTGGCAGCAGGCATGAGGGGAAGGCCAGGGCTTTTGCCTCTGGCCCAGCCCGCTGCTCATGTGCCAAGTGAGAGGAGCCGAGGCTTCCTTGTAGACGAAGCCAAGAAAGGCAGCCTGGAGGCTGTGAACCAGAATGCCAGACTGCAGGGGACTTTTCCTCAGGCGGCCTGCCAGTGTCACTGCAAACACCTGGAGAGGTGGACCCGTGGCCTCGAGAATGATGGATTTGAAGTGGAGAAGCCTGAGGGTTATAACCCAGATCTGTACAAAAGCAAAACTAATAACATCGCAGTGGAGCGGGAGCTCACTGCTCTTCCATCAGAGACGTTTCAGGTGAAGCATGAACTTTTAAAAGAGCCTTGGAAAGAAAGTGCAGAAGGAAAGAAGGGTTTCCTGACACATCCTCCTGAAGGCAGTGAGCTCAAGTCAGAAGACATGGATTTTGAGAGTAAAGATGATTATGATAGAGATGGAAACTGCCATGGTCAAGGTACGGTATGGGGGGCGTTGTATGTTTTGGATGAACCAGTTCTCACGTGTCAGGGAGGGGAAATAAGGGGGCAGTGCTGAGAGTTTTACGGCTTCTGAAACAGACGTACTTATACTCACCGTGTGTTTAAAACCAAAGGCCCCAGGACTGGGTCTGAAAATGAGACAGAGTAGCTTAACTGGTCATTCCAGAAAAGTGAGGAGGGTTGTAGACAGCCTCAGCACCTTTGTGCATCAGCCATGTGATGGGGGCGGGGCTGTGCTTTTTACACGACAGGTGCTAGGAAATACCACTAGCCGAGGCCCTTCAGACTCTAAGCAGAACAGCCGGGCAACCTCAGGAACTCCACAAAAAATACAAATAAATGCGATCTGTGTTGAGATGAAGAAAGATGGCCCCATTTATTCATGTCATTGTCAAAACCCTGTGACTTAATGTTGGTGCATTTGATTTAGAGTCCTTTTAGTAAGTCAGCAGAAATTAAAATAAAATTATAAGTACCTCAACAAATAGAGAAATGGATTTGATCTTTGTAAATAGGGAAATCTTAGATAAGGGTTCAAGTTAGAAGAAATTTTAAAACTTTAAGAATCTACCCAACCTTTGATTTTAGTCACTGTGATGAGTGATTATCTTGGGAAGTCTGCTGAACCCAAATTAAACTCGATGCTCTAGCGAGGATGAGGCCAGCGGAGCTGAACTGAAAGCAGCTTTTGCCCCAGCTGACTCAGGAGGAGCCAGTCTGACCCTGCCCATCCTCCTCATCCCAGGCCACGAAGGATGGCTGCCATGTGTTCAGTTTTAAAACCCACTTTGCTCTTTGAGCCCTGGCTGGTGTAGCTCAGTGGATTGAGTGTGGACTGTGAACCAAAGGGTCTCCGGTTCGATTCCCAGTCAGGGCACATGCCTGGGTTGTGGGCCAGGTTCCCAGTGGGAGGTGCATGAAAGGCAACTACACATTGATGTTTCTCTCCCTCTCTTTCTCCTTCTCTCTCTAAAAATAAGATCTTTTTTAAAAAAATAACCCACTCTGCTTTTTGAACCCTGGAGTAGAGAAAATCACCAGGTAAGCAGTGCTTGGAAACCCAGTCAAACAAGGACAGGATTTGAAAGAATATGGTTTAGAGGAGAACTGTCATGCACTGATGTTCTTTGGTGGCAGTGTCAGCCTTGCCAAGTTGAGGTGGAAGGTGGCAGTGAACTTGATAAGCTCTGGTGAGCTTGCGCATATTCGTGAGTGGGAGTCCCTTGCACCAGTGCTTTTAAAAGTGCTTCTGCAGCCCTCGGCAGGGGTTGTCCATACGTGTGCGACTTGGAGTGGAATAGGTGAGGCACGGAAGATTAGCCCTGTTTCTGAGACTGGAACTCACAGCTGAAGGAGCAGTAGTTGGCATGGCTGTTGGAACCAGCCCCACATCTCTTGGCGGCTTTTTCCCAGGGTTGCCTCTCACTTCATTTTGCTTTTTCTGAAAACTTAAATCCAGCTCCTCTGCTTAAAGCCATTGAGTGGTGCTCCCCATGGAATCTAGAATAAGAGTAGCATTTTCTTTCATGGCGTACAGAACTCAGCATGATCTAGAGGATTCTGCCCCTCTGGCCTCACCGTTGTACCTTTTCCTTGGATGCTCTTAGTTCCCCAGCAGGTCCAGAGTGCCCTTCCCATCGCCTCCTCTTCTTGGGTGCTCTCTTCTTCGAGAGGCCCTCACTCTACCAGGAGGCCCTTCCCTCTTCTGTCACGGTGCCTTGTCCCTTGCCCTTTCTAGCACTCAGCACAGTTCATAATTGTTACTCGTTTATTACTGCTGCTGCTTCTGTATTTGCTGTTTTCCTTTCTTTCCCCATGGAACTGTAAGGTCCTTGCAGGCCAGGGCCACATCTGTCTTGTGGTTCCTTGGAACCACCGTCCTGGCAAGGCCCTAGTCATGGTCAGGGGTCCCTGCAGCTCCCCAAGAGATTCGTCCAGTCAGAAGTGAAATCGGTGTGGCACCAGGTGGGCACGTGACATGTCTGGTGAACCACTTGTAAAGTGTGTGACTGTCTCACCACTGTGCGGTCCCCCTGAAACTCATATGAAATAATACTGAATATAAACTTTCACTGAAAAATAACATTTTCTAAAAAGTGAAATTTCCACATATGAGCGCATAGACATTCCTTGTCATTTCCCCAAGAAAAGAGCTTCACAACTTTTCCTGCCCTGGGCATTGTGCTACCCTCATTCACTCCTGTTGTCACTGGGAAGTGGGTCTTTGAACATCCACTGAAGCTTGAGAGAGTGAGGTTCACTTCCGCTTCTTTCTGTCAGTGAAACAAATGTTCTAGGTGTCTTTGCATCATTTTTTACATGAGTCACATCTGTTTTACCTTCGTTGTTCCTCAACTTTTTATCCTTTTCGCTAACATCATAGTCTGTACCTTCAAATGCATCAAACGTATTTTAATGTTTAACGTCCTCTTATCCAGTACACCAAATGTGGAAGTCTCTTTGTGGTGTATCTCCTCTCGCTCTTGGATACACAGAAAAACATCCTTTCTCTTTTATTTTTTTGTTGTTTTTGTTGGGGTATGGATACAAACTCTTATCAGATGACCTGTTTAGGTAGCCCTAGGGTGGCATCTACCTTTATGGCTTAACTGATACGGTTTTTCTGGAGATAGAAGGTATGGTGGTTAATATTCAAGGAGGGACTGAGCAAAAAGGAAAAAAGGACTCACAGACATGGACAACAACAGTGCAGTGATTGCTGGTAGGAGGGAGGTGTAAGGGGACTAAATAGTAATGGAACAATACAATTAAGATTAAGTCCAAAAATAAAAAGTAAAATAAATTAGCACAGAATGGGAATTTGTTTCTGTTTTTTAAAGATTTTTATTTATTTATTTTTAGAGAGAGGGGAAGGGAAGGAAAAAGAAAGGGAGAGAAACATCATGTGTGGCTGCCTCTAACGTGGCTCCCACTGAGGGCCTGGTCCACAGCCCAGGCAGGCATGTGCCCTGACTGGGAATCGAACCAGCAACCCTTTGGTTTGCAGGCCCGTGCTCAATCCACTGAGCCACACCAGCCAGGGCCAGGATGGGAATTTTAAAAAGATAGATCAGATGTCTGATCTTTCAGATCACTCTTATCTCCCAAGTATCTAATTAATTGTTTTAAACCTTTCTGCCCAGATTATCCAGGGAAATTCTCTGAAGAGGAGAGCAAGAGCTCCACATCAGGCATCACAGGAGACATTGGGGACGACCTTCAGGAAGCTCGGGCTCCCACCATCGCCCAGCTGCTCCAGGAGAAAACCCTCTATTCCTTCTCTGAGTGGCCAAAGGTACCTCCCAGTGCTTGCCTTTTTGACTCAAAGCTTCTCAGCTTTGAGTCCTTTACTTTTGCCTTTCAGAGTATTTCTGAGTAACAGATTCAGAGAAGTGTTTAATAGCTTTAAAAGGTATTAATTAGTATTGTAATGTGTGAACATATTAAAAGTATATGCACTTGACTAATTAGACCATAAGACAAAAGTGTCAAATTGTCTTCATATTTACAGCACTGTGGCTTTAATTTTTATAGTCCAGACTATAGAATGTATTTTAAGGCTTATAAAGTGAATGCTTTTTTCTAATTAGCTCATTCTGGTTAGAAAACTCGATCTCAACAGACTGTGAATTTGGGTAAGTCGGTACCTATGCCTCAGAGATTTTGTTCTTTTTTTTTTTTAAACAGGATCGAGTGATAATCAACCGCCTAGATAACATCTGCCATGTAGTGTTAAACGGGAAGTGGCCCTCCAGCCAGCAGTATGAGCCCTCGGGCACTCTGCCCGCCCCCGTGTTAACCAGCGGCGCTGGGTCTCGAAGCAGCCTCTCAGAGCCAGAAGCGTCGGAACGCGGCTTCAGCAGTGGCGCGTCGCTGGTGGCCCAGATCCAGAAGGTGAGGCCACCAGATGGGTGTTGACCAGGAAACGAAGAGCAGGGATGCTGCACTTCTTGGCTGAGTCATTCATTCAGCGAATATTTACGGAATGCCTGGACAGGGGGTGTTTGTTGTTTCATTTCGTTTCATCTCGTTTTCTGGTAGAGCCGTTAGTGTTAGTTGAGGAATTTGGTTGGATTTCGTCCTGTAGGCAGCGAAGCTGTTACAAGTCTTGGAGCAGGGGCATGCGTGATGAAAGCAGGGCTTTGCCACTCAGCGGGACTGGTGTGCAGGTTCAAGGGGAGTGAGGGCCAGGAAAGAGGAGTGCCTGGGAAGCCGGGCGGGGGCACGTGGGGGTCTGAAGAAGAGATGAGGTTCTAGACTAGGCTGGCGGCGGAGTGGGCAAAGGCAGGTGAGGGAACTGGCAGGCATATGAGGAAAGCGAATGGGTGGATTCATGTGGTCCACACCTGGAGGGCTGAGAGAATGGTGGCACCTGATAGGAATTAGGGAAATCAAAGCAGGAATGAGTTTTATTTGAGTTTCATAAACTCAGACATAAAAGTCAAATTGAGTTTGAGCTGCACTAACAAGCACACTGGCCCTCACTCTTGACTGCACCTCGGGATCCATTGGGGACTTTGAAAAGCCGCTGATTCTGATTTAATTGGTCTGGGGTGTGGACTGAGTGTTGGAATTTTTTTTTTAACTTCCCAGTTGATTTTGATATATAGCCAAAGTTAAGATTCCCTAAATTATAATCTTGCAACTCTGTCGTTCATGGACAGGCAGCGTTAGCAGCATCTGTAAACCTGTTAGAAATGCAGAATCTTAGGTCCACTGAAGTGGAATCTGCATTTTAAGAAGCTGTCCAGGTGATTTGGTGCTAAAGTTTGAGAAGTTTGAGTTGGAAGAACTTCTGAGATGATTAGCTATAATACTGGGCCTACAGAAATCGGGCCCGGAGAAGCTGCTGGCGTTTACCACAGAAGCGGCATTGAGACCTCTCTCCCCACATGTGTGTGTTCACAGGACAGCTTCCTGGCTCCAGTATTCACAAAGGATGAGCAAAAGCACAAACGTCCTTACGAGTTTGAGCTAGAGAGGGATGCAAAGGCTCGGAACCTGGAACAGTTCTCTGCCCCCCATGGGCACCCCTCCATCGTCCTCAATGGCTGGCATGGGGAGTCAGCAATAGACCTCTCCTGCACATCTGAGGGGTCCCCAGGAGCCACATCCCCTTTTCCCGTGAGTGCCAGCACCCCTAAGATCGGAGCTCTCAGTTCACTTCAGGGAACCCTCGGCATGGACTTGTCTGGAATTCTGCAAGCCGGCCTGATCCACCCCGTGACTGGACAGATCGTCAACGGAAGCCTCAGAAGAGACGACGCTGCCGCGAGGAGGCGGAGAGGGAGACGGAGACACGTTGAAGGAGGGATGGACCTCATCTTCTTAAAGGAGCAGACACTTCAGGCAGGAGTCTTGGTGGGTATACGAGGCCGTTAAGTGAAAACATGGACCTTTCTACACTGAGCCATGAACCCTCTTCCTCAGACACAAAATTTTAGGCTTGTGGCTTTTCTCCCTGTTTCAGTTGTCCCACCTGTTTCCGTTGTGTCGTCATTACAAGTTACCCTCAGTCTCTTCTAGAAATAGGTTCCTATTGCAGGCAGCCTGTAGAAGTGAGCCAGGATGTCCTGCCATTTCAAACAGAAACCATCCAAGTCCTCCAGCATTTCGGGAGAGCCACGGGTGGAGCAAAGCCAGACGGCAGGGCTGAGTCAGTGGCAGGGTGCTCTGGGTCCGTGGGAGCCGGGACTGGGAGAAGGTCAGGGTCAGGACTTGCTGCATGTTGGTCCTGGCTCTACTCCTTGACTTCCTGGGCGACACTGGGCGCGTCACCAGGCCCACTTTGCTCCTCTGTAAGGTGGGGGCCGCAGCACGTCCGGCAGAGGGTCACTGTGAGGGTTCACCAAGAGGACACCAAGACATTCTAAACTCAGAAGAGATCATTGTAGATGACAGAAAGGTACAGCAGCCAAGGGCGATCCCCTTAGACTTTGTTTAGTGTGACAAAGACCACTGACTTCTCTTGCTCTTTTGGTTTTTCCCATTTATTGATTTTTGGGCTCCAAAACAGGAATCACGTTCCATGTTTTATTTTAAGGAACGATAATAACCAGTATTTGTTGAGAGCTTGCTGTGTGCCAGGCACTGCGTTCAGGGTATCACGTGATTGTCCTATGTGATTGTCACAACGGCCCAGTGAAGGTGTTGTTCTTCCCATTTTATAGATGAGAAAACTGCCTAAGATTATTCAACCAGCAAGTGCAGATCAGGAACCAGACCAAAGCCTTTGCTCTCGGGAGTGCAAGAGCTTTGTTACTAAGCAGTGTGGTTTGGGATACGTCTTTCTCTTAGACTATAGTCTGGCTAGGAGAAGTGGCAGGTTCTTTCCCTGCCCAATCCTACAAACTTTTAAGATGGTTGTCTTTTTTTTCCTTTAGAGGTGCAAAGCCATAGTTTCTCTGTAGTGATGGTAGAATTCCAATGGAATGACTGATAACATTTTTTCCTTGACTTCAGAATATTTTTAAAATTTCTTAGACATTTATTTAGCATTGACATTGTACTTTATCGGCAGGCCCAATTACAGGCATTGGGAATACAGAGATGAGTAAGACAGGCATTTGAACGACAGAGGGAGAAATAGATAAGTACATTGCAGTGAGGCATTTCCTGTTACGTGAAGAACCTGTGAAGAGTGCTGAGGGAGTACAGGGCGTGGAATGGCCAGTGGTGCCTGGGACTGCCAGTGACTGTGACCAAGGAGGTCACACTGATCCTGAGCAGATAGGATGGAATTAAAGTTAACAAGACAGAGAGAGGCGTACTCAAGTGGAGAGAACACCCCACGCAGGCAAGAGCTTCTGTGTGGGTCAGTAGGGTTTAGGGTTCTTACTCCAGCACCCAACAGAGTAATACTCAGGTGGAAATAGATGGAAAGATCCAAAGAACACCTTACGCATTTTCCTTCTAGAGACTAGTTTTTATTCTGCCACGATTAACTGCACATACTTGTTGTGTTCCCTTCATCCAGGAAGTCCATGAAGACCCAGGGCAGGCCGCTCTGAGCACCTCACACCCTGAAGGGCCTGTGCCTGCCACTTCGCCCCCTGAGCCAGCCCCACCAGCCGGCAGCCAGGCTGAGAAGACCATTCCCAGCAAGAGTCTGCTTGACTGGCTGAGGCAGCAGGCTGACTACTCCTTAGACGTCCCTGGCTTTGGAGCGGTAAGTGTTTGTTGCTACCGCCTGAGGTTGCTGTTTATTTCCTGCTACCTTGGCGCTGTTTTGATAAGGAATTTGCTAAAGGAGACCAGGAAGTTTGGGAGAAATCTCTGCCAACTGAGAACATCCTTTTAAAGTCAAAATTATAACCCATGTCAGAATACTGTGCCAAGATGTAGGCATGCACAATCTTACGAGGACAGAAGTAGTCTAAGCTCAGCCCCTGCCCCCTGGAATGGCCACATAATACCATGAGCTGGCAGAGAAATCTTTAGGTTGCATAAATGTTGCCAGTTCGTGAAAATGTTCCTGTGTGTTCCTTTGAAGTTAATACATGACCACGTTGCGGGAGGTGTGTCTATTCTTAGTTGTACAGTTGCCGTTCGAGGACTTTTCTCCGAGTCCTGTTACTGCCTTTGCCGTCAACCCTCCGGATCGGAAATCTGTAGGGGAGGGTTACCGAGCACAGGTGTCTTTTCTCGGTTTTCCTTTCCTTAGGTGCTTGTCTGCCCACCACCATCTTTGTTTTGGGTACATCTAGCTAATAAGAAGAGGAGGTAGAGCGCTCACAAGAAAAGGCAGGGAGTGCATTCACAGAGGCGCACCTTCCAAGGACAGACAGAGCCTGCCGGGTAGGCAGCAGTGGAGAGAATCTGAGGAAGTGATGAGCAGGAAGGGGCTAGGGATTAAGTAGCGCCTGGGAAACTGCCTGGACAGCCCAGGTTTTCTGGTCTGCAGGGCCAGGCAGCCCACACGGCCTGTTTGCCAGCTTTTGCCGTTGCTTCAGGAGGGCCTCGGGGAGAGCCACGTGGCTGTTTACTTCGGCATAACCTGGCTGGGCTCTTGGCAGAGAAGCCGTTGATGAGAAAGAGCAAAACCAGGGGACAAGCACCACCCTCGTCAGAAGAATCTGTAACAGGACATTTTATAATGTTGATTTCCGTTTGTCTCCTAGAATTTTTCAGACAAACCAAAACAGAGGAGGCCACGCTGTAAGGAACCTGGAAAATTGGATGTCAACTCTCTGAGTGGAGAAGAGAGGGTTCCTGCTGTCCCCAAGGAGCCAGGACTGCGGGTAAGGAAGAGGGACACGTCTCTATAGAACCCAGCCTTGGGGACACAGAGAGAAAGCTCCCCTGGGAATTGGGTGTCCCAGACGTTTCCCAGAGGACATGGGGCCAGCGCAGGCAGTTTGTAGGTAGTGACAAGTGGGGCTGGGGTCACTTGTTTTCAACCTGAAAACTTGGTTTACTTTTGTACTTAAGCCATTACCAAAACTTGGTATTTTTTTCTTCTGTGTGGAGATGGAGAGTTCAGGGAAAAGACACTCTGACTCGTCAGGAGCCTCTTTCCAGTGTTGAACAAACTTCATTATTGGAAATTTTCATTTTCTAATCTAAGCCTTTCTGGCTACCAGTTACGAAGGTTCCTCCTGGTCGGTCCTCTGTGGCAATGAGAAACAGCTGACTGTAAGCAGGGCCCTTTTCCTGTTGTGGAGTCATGAGCCTGGAAGAGACTTCAAAGTCATCTGCAGAATACTTCTAGTATAACAAATATGAGTTAATTATAGTTTTCAGACGAGTGCAAACGTGGACTAGAACATTTATAACCTCTAGAGGGCGGCAGTATCATTTCAATCTGAAAATCCACTGAACTTGGGCAAATTATACATAAATGTGTTTTTAACCTTGTGAAGTGCATTCTGCCCAAATGGGGAGCCTCTGAAGATCTTTGCAGGGCTCTGCTCTTCCCGGGTGTCCCCTGAGCTCGCAGGCTTTCCCGAGTGCCTCCCCCGCAGGGCTCTGCCAGCTGCGGCCCTCCTTGGGGTCCAAATTCCTGTTTTAGTGAAATTGCCTGGATGTGATTTCCTTTTTTAGCTCCAAAAGACCACCCACCCTAGTCATTTCCTCCTCCTTGTGCAGAAAGACGTTGTGACTTGATGTACTCGAGGAGCTTGTTACTGATTTGTCGACCTGCAGGCTTCCTCTTTCTAGCAACTCTTCACACATGACCGCTCCTGCTCGTCTTCCCCCGCTGCAGCCCCTCTGGGCGGGAGGCCTGGCCCAGTCCCTGGGGTTAGTCTGCTTGTTAGAAAGTTTGTCAGGTTGGAAAAGCAACTTTTTTCCCAGCTCTCTTGCTTTCTCCTTAGATAATGTCCCTCCCACCCCTTTTCTTAGACCTGTTTGTGTTGTGTGAGCTGATTCCGCTTCAATTCTTATCCCATCTGCCTTTCTCCAGCCCTCACGCTGCCCCCTCCTCCGCCCCCACCCTGTCCTGCTCTCAGCACAGTGTGGTCCCATGGAGACCTCCAGTTCTTGCTCTGTTGTAGCTCGGAGCTCTTGGTTAAGAGACTTGTCAGAAAAACCATGTGGTTTCCCCCTTAGCCCTCTCATGTCTTTCTACACATCTGTCAGTCTCCCTCATGTTCTCTGGAAATTAATGTGCATAACTCCCAGCAGACACTGACCCCTTGGCCAGAAAACCCATCTCTAAGCTGTTCCTGTAAGCCAGCCTCTTACCAGAGATGCACTTTCGCTCCTTTGTTAAATAAACACAGTCCCTGCTTCGGAGGCCCCTTCCTGCAGTAAGGCAGGAACAGGAAGCATCCGTCCACCTGGTCCTCAGGGCTGCATGGCCTCCCTAACGGGGCAGAACCACCTGGGCCCTGACAGCAGCACTCTGCTTGGCTCCAGGACAGCCCGTTTCTCAACTGTGTCACCCATGGCTCCTCCAGGAACAGGATCCCTCTGGGGTGTGCTGCTCTCTTTCTCTCCCATAGAGACACCACCCCTTCTAGAAACAGGCTCAGATCCCCCAAGGGACTTCTCCCTTCCTTCAGACCCGTCTGCTCTGTGTGCTGCGGCCCCGCCACAGACTGAGCATCGCACACGCTGCCGTGAGGCCAGGGGTTCAGCTCTCAGAAGGCCTCGTGCACAGGGGCAGCTCATTAGATGTACGTGTGCACACATACACGCTTCATGTATTTTATGTGCAAGGTGCATTTGTTCCACATTACACACACATCTGTATGTACCGTTTTTCTGTTTGTTTCTTGCTGAGCCATTCAACATGACACGTCACCCATAAACACTTCAGCGTGCACCCCCAAGAATGGTTTCCTGTGTAACTGTTTCCACTACCGTGCATGTGGATGTCAGTGTCTAATATCTAGTCCATACTCAGATTTTTCCAGCTGTCCCAAAAATGTTTTTTAGAGCTCGTTTGTGTTTTGTTTTATGTTGTTTTGTGTGTAGGAGTTTTAAAATTGGGATCCACGTACTGCATTTGGTTGTTAGGTCTCTCTCCACCCGGTGGATGTTTATTGGCTGAACCTACACCTTCCTGGGAGGAGCAGGGAGGCCTGGTTACCACCTTCTCCTCTGCCCAGAAGTGGAGTTTAGGGCTGGCACACGCAGGCTTTGGAGTCAATGCCACCAGGTCCTCACAAAGAAAGATGTTCTTCTTGGGTTGGAACACCCATGTACGCATCTGCAGAAGCAGCTTTGCCTCCAGTGTTGCTTCCTGTCTGCCTCTCCTTCTCCTTGCTCGCCGTGCCCTCTCCCCAGGCCTCCCCTGGAAGAGGAAGCAGGTTTGCTCCCAGGGTGTAATTACCAGGAGGGAGCGCTGCCAAAGCCCGACTTGGCCGCTGTGTGTGGTCGCAGAGCTGCAGGGAGGGGCATCTGACGAGGGTGGGCAGCAGCTGGGTGGCGGGAGGGACTCTCCCTCCCACAGGAAGTGGTGAGAGCCGACTTCCTCTGCCAGCGCGCCTCTTGCTTTGCTGTAGGTGAAGAACTGTTCTCCTCAGGCCTGAGGCCTTTCTGCTGCTGCTCCCCAGTCTGAACGGGACAAGGTGGCCGGGCCAGCCTGTGTCTTCTTGGCAAGTTCCCAGTTCTGAAAGGGCCCAGCATTCTCTCGGCATCAGTGGTTTGTTACAAGGGCAGCGAAGGGACACTTTTGGACATCTTGATGCCTGGAGGGTGACGTGAACTTAGTGGGCAGGGTCAGAGAGACCGCAGGCCCACAGGTGCGGGCTGTCTTAGGTGTGCCGTCCAGGCCTGCACAAGCCCGGGCAGCCCCAGACCAAGCGTGTGAAAGTGGGTCTGGTCTATAGCAGGCTGTGTGGAAATAAGATGCAGGCATTATGTATTGAGGGCTGGGCTTGTTTTCTTCCCCATGGAGACACTTCCCACTGGAGAATTACAAGGGAACACCTGTGGGTATGAAGGAAAAGACACACCCCAGCACCTTTCCCTGGCTCTTGCCATGAGTGGGCTGTGGTTGCCCTGGCCAGGGTCCTGGGCTGTCCCCGAAAGGGGCCCAAGACTCTGGTATAGTCCAGAACGAGCCGATTTTCCTTAATGGGCTCAAGGTAGACTGATAAGAAATTACACTTGTATCCTGGCCCCAATCCATGGAGTCCCACTAGCTTTGTTTAGAAGCAGGAACCAGACAGGTGGTGTTCCCTGAGCGATCGTCCCCAGAACCAGAGTGAGCAGCTGCCAGGCACACCCCAGGACAAAGCAGACGTGCAAATCACAGGTAGCCACCTTCGGAGACAAGATACAGGTGTGGTGTGGTTCAAGCACAGAGCCCTGGGCTGGAGCCACAGGGGCAAACCCCTGCCCCTCAGTGTGTAAGAAGGAAGAGGGGCAGAACCTGACAGTACCTGACAGTGTCGGAGGCGTCTCCCTCTTCCATTCTTCTAAACCAAGGCCTTTAAGGAGAGTTTTCTCCTCAGTCAGACAGAATTGACCATTATAATGCTTTTCGCCCGTGGCTTATGGTGATCTGGCTCTTCTTTAATATTCTTAGGAAGCAGATGTGGGACTTCAAAACTTACATTCTGTGGGGGGACGTGGAAACCTGCATGCGCACGTTTTTCACGTGTTGGAGTTTGCAGACGCCCTGCAGAGCGGCTGTGATAACGGCACTGACGCCAGAGGGTCTGTGATGATTCACGGCAGGTGGAGCCTTTAGATGGCACCTGCCACCGGTTAAGTGCTCATTCGAGGTACTGGCAGTGCTCTTGCTGCTCCTACCGTCACACAACCCCATGTTTCACAAGCACCCTGGTGGCCAGTATCCCTTGCTGCTGACAGTCCTCACTGCGTAGGAATCAGTGCATCTCCGCTGCTTCTCATTTTGGAGCCGCCGCACACATGTGTGCCCGCAGCTCACTGAGAACCTGAACCAGTGTCGCTAACTTGCCCTGTCTCTACGGCTGCCCCTTATGCAGAGATCTGTTGGCTTCTCTAAGGGTTTGACTCAACAGTTAAAAGGGAGAGGAGAGGCAGAGTGAGCCAGAGGGAGATGCCAGAGCAACTGGGTTGAAGCTCCAGGTGGACGTCCAAGTAGACGTCCTCAGGAAGGCAAAGAGATTTCTCACCTGCTCTCAGGCCTGTTCACCAGTCTCAGCCCTTCGATGGTCTTAGCTTTCCCGAGTTCTTTCTCCATACTCCCCAGGACTCCTGGCTCTAACAGAAAGCTTTTCTGGCCTGTCTGGTGTCTCTTGGTGAGACCTCTACCTCCTTTCTTGCTCAAGGTAGGCTCCACTGAGGAATGCAGCTGGGTCCCTGCCTTTGAGCCTCAAAGATAAGGAGGTAGAGCTGTGGGCTGGTGGTCCCAGCTGCTTCTTGCCAAATCTTCGCTCCCCACTTCCTCCAGACTTGTGGGAAGGGGAGGCATTTACATCCACACGCCTGAGAGTCCAGCAGAGGCAGCAGAGGCAGCTGCAGAGAAGCGTGGACTCCTCTGGCACCCCAGGGGCCAAACCCAGAACCCTCACTGTTGAGCCCTCCCACCTCCTGCCCTGTCTCCACACTTCAGCCCTAACTGTGACCTGTTGTCCTCGGGGTGGGGAGCCAGGGTCACAGATCTCTCGAGGCCACGCTGAACGTTTTTAGCCTTGCCATTGCTGTCATCAGAAAGGAGGCTGTAGAGGAACGCCATGTTTGCAACAGGAACCATGAGGAGGGAAAGCCAGAGCAGTTGGAGCCGTTTCCCTTCAGGGTGGCTCAGAAAGAGAGGACAGCCCCCCAGGGACCTTTACGCTCCTCTGAACAAAGAAGACTGAGACTTCTTGACCACAGAAGTATAATTGGCCTTTAATGTGGTGGGCGTGCATCACCTCGAGGAATGTAATGATAGCAATGAGGAGCATGGGGTGTAGGCATTACCCCGGGGGTTATAGGCGTTTCAGACACTGAGCCCAGCAAGAAATGTCTCTTTCTGTGGGGAAAGCATTTCTCTCTCTTTACTGGGCATTGATCTGGCCGTTTGTGAAACACATTCGTAGTTGGTTACATTGGAATGGCAGTGGTTGGTTTAAGTCTCTGCAAGTGGACTGTAAGCTGGGGAGCGGGGTCTCGGGCAGGTCCTTGCACCCTCTTTCCTGCAGAGCTCCTGAGCCACGGTCACAGGGAGGGGCACATGCGGCTGCGGCAAGCCCTTCCCAAGCAGGGGCTCTCTTCCCCCATCTGCCTACCATTCACTGATGCGTTAGGGCAGTGGGTCCTCTTCTGCGCTTCTCCGTGGCTAAGTCACCCAGGCGTGTCATGGTGAAGTATTCCAATGTGTGGTGCCAGGTGTCCTGTGTGTAAGCATAGCTGTGAGTCCCAGGCACAGTCACAGCTCAGTTCTCGGGGGGCAGAGTGCTTAAGCCTGGCGCTCTCCACTGGTAAAGAGACCTCTGAACAGGAAAGTAGGTCCTCTCCCTTTAGAGGGGGACCAGAGCCTCGCTGCATTTTGACACAGTCCACCAATGATCAGCAAGAATGCTTTTATTTTCTCAACAGACATGTGGGCGTGTGAGAGTCGTTGCCCTCCAGGAGCTTGTGACCAGAGGGGCGTGGGGCACACATACAGCTAGTAGTGTCCCTTTAGCAGGGCTCCTCGCCGCGGGTTGGGCAAGGTATTAAACACTTCACCTTCAGTAACCCTACAAGGCGGGCGTCATGGTCCTTTCTCTCCAGAGTTCTGACTTGAACTGACTCGGCCTGAGTCCCGCAGCCAGGGGGTTGCAGAGCTGGGGTGGGAAGTCAGGCCCGTCTGCTCCAGAATCCTGTCTTACCTGCTCTGTGGCTGTGATTGAAAACCTTCCTATGTCACGAGGAAGACAAAACGCAGCGATCGGGACAAGGGGTTGCAGCCACAAGAGTCCTGACTGCGTTCACTTCAGCAGCACGTCCACTGAAATTGGGATGATTCCGAGGAGATTAGCATGGCCCCTGCACAAGAACAGCACACGAAACCTGAAGCGTTCCA
This sequence comes from Macrotus californicus, assembly GCA_007922815.1. NCBI lineage: Eukaryota > Metazoa > Chordata > Mammalia > Chiroptera > Phyllostomidae > Macrotus > Macrotus californicus. The sequence goes on along the minus strand of VMDR010000902.1, from coordinate 98,629 downwards.
TATGGCACAACCAGACTAATACCATGTTATGTCAGCTATACCTCAATAAAATTGTTTTTGAAGTCTTGACTAAGTCCTGGGCATCTTTGGCACTGGCCTCTAGCTCCTGGCACACTGCCGGCTTCGCCACAGGGCGGCCACTGCGTTTGCACAGCGAGCGGGTGGGCGGCACTGCTTGACAGTGACAGTCTGTCCGCCTCTGAGGGAGGGAGCCTTTGGGAGCAGGTGTACAGGAGGCAGTACCATTGGGGGGCCCTTCGCGGTGCTGGGCAGGACGGCCTGGGCAGGACCCCAGATGGTCTCCCATCATCTAGTGACCTTCAGCATCTTGTGTTTCCTTGTCCTTTTCCAGGGCTTTCTCCCAGAAAACAAGTTCAATCACACCCTGACCGAGGCTGTTCTTCGAGATGCAGGCCCCCGCAGGAGGGGGAGGCGACCTCGGAGCGAGCTCCTAAAAGCTCCCGCCATGGTGGCAGACTCTCCCTCGGGGATGGGGCCGCTGTTCATGAATGGACTGATTGCTGGGATGGACCTGGTGGGACTTCAGAACATGAGGAATGTGCCGGGCATCCCGCTCACGGGGCTGCTGGGGTTCCCGGCCGGCTTCGCCACAATGCCCACAGGTGAAGAGGTCAAAAGCACCTTGAGCATGCTGCCCATGATGCTGCCAGGAATGGCTGCTGTGCCCCAGATGTTTGGTGTTGGGGGACTCCTCAATGCCCCCATGGCAACTACCTGCACTTCGACTGCTCCAGCGCCTCTGTCAAGCACAACGAAAGGTGGTACATCGGTGGCTGAACAGACTGTAGAAGACAGGCCAAGTAGCCACGATGTGAAAACGGACACTTCAGCCGAAGACAAGCCTGGTCCTAGTCCGTATTCTGATCAGTCCGAACCCGCAATAACTACCAGTAGTCCTGTGGCTTTTAACCCATTTCTCATCCCAGGAGTGTCTCCTGGACTCATTTACCCGTCCATGTTCCTCTCCCCCGGCATGGGCATGGCTCTGCCAGCCATGCAGCAGGGCAGACACTCTGAAATGGCAGGGCTGGAGAGCCAGAAGAGGAAGAAGAAGAAAACAAAAGGGGACCACCCGAACCCCAACCCCGAGTCTGCTCCCGGGTCAGACAGGGAGCCAGGCAGTGGTCAGAACTTCCCTGACTCCAGGGCGCCTGTGCCCTCAGATAGAGAACATGCGACACAGTCTGGGGATGGGGGCCTCAAAGACTCCAACAGTGACACCAATTAGAACTTTTCTTTCATTTAAGAAATGATGTGACTTGTAAGTTTCTTATCCCATAAAGGTTTGTTACTGCCCTCCCTTCACCTTCATGAGAACCTGTGTTTCCATAAGTAATATTTACCTACCTGATTTCCTGTCTGAGAACTATGGTAACAGATGTTCATAGTTGCAGGGTCTTGCCACTTCATTAGCTCAGTGTCGTCGACCTAGTCTAGGAGGCACAGAGTCCGCACTCCGCAGTCCCGTTGTTCATTCCAGCAGTCGTAGTTAATGCAGTGCGTGGTGACGCGCCCTACCCTTCTCTTCCCAGTTTCCCACTGATCTGAGGAGGGACGTGGCAGGAGGAGGCTGTCTCGGGAGCTACCACTGAAGGGCTGACCACCAGAGGCAGCAGTTCTTCCGGGAGCCGGATTGAAGGAGAGGAATGTAATGGGGAACCAAAAAGCACAGGAAAAGGAAGTGCCGGTGCACATTTTTTAGTTGAAATACTTCCCTATTTTATGATTACTAAACGAGTAGTATAGACAGAAGTATATAACTAATGGCTGAAAACGCATATATTCATTTCTTTATGAAACAGAAACCTTACTGGTAGTAAATTAACTTCCCCCTTTGGGTTTTTCAGACACCTGCAGCAAGAAGAAATACTGACTAAGGCATTATTTTATAGACATATGTTCTCTCCCAAGGTAAAGGATGATTCTCAGTGCGAGGAAGCTTTACACATCTCGAGCGGTCACCGGTGACGGGGGTGGGCGAGGGGCTCGCCCTCCGTGGAGCTGCACGCTGCTCACAAGCACATGCCTAGCACTCCGCTGCCCTCATTCTCCAGAGCTGCTCTAGCCACTGCCGGGGCCTGGTGGGTTTTTGCTCTGTGCGCTCGTTCCCCGGGGACCAGGAGCCTGCGAGAAAACAGTCACTCAACACTTGACGCTCACTTGCCTCGGTCCCTTTGTCAGAGTTATGTGAGGTTGTCAAAACACGGGTGTGCCACCTTTTACATAACTGTGAAAAGTTTCTTTTCCTCCATTTTCTCTCTATTCGGTTTTATATATTACAGTTGGACCCAGATTCCAAATCATCAGGTTAGTCAAGACTGTTGCAAATTAACTTCGTTTTCCTTCTGCCTGCCTGAGCAGCACGCGGGCCCATTTCCTTCGGCCCCCGATGTCTCACTCTGTCGGCGGTCCACACACACCCTGAGACTTGACGTGAGCTCGGGGTCCAGTGCTCGGGGGGCACCGGGCCATGCAGGACCGCTGGGGATGTTGGAAGTGTTACTAGTACCAGTTTCACGTTTTTGTTGTCACAATTTACTGTGTTTTTTACTTTTTTCTGTTACCGTTTTTGCTAATTTATCAGAAGGTCCAAAAGTTTGACATAACTATTTCAGTTTGCATTATTTATTTATGATGGTTTTGTCATTGTCTTTTATACATTTGGGATTATAAATTATGTAAATGTTAAAATGAGCATCTCAAAGAAGTCTGTTAAATCGTGACCGGAAAAATCAATCAAGTGTATTTTAAAAAAGTGGAGTCCCGGTTTTGTGAATCAGAGCTATAAATCAGAAAATCTGTAACTGATCATATAAGAAGAAAGAATCCAATAATTGAACAAATCCTATTTAATGACATCTTTATAGCATAGATGGTCTATAGTGCTGACAACAGATTTCTTGGAAATGCTGCTCTCTCTATTTAACTAACATTTTGTTCAGTTTTGCCTCCAGTGGAAGCAGAAAGGGTTTTTTCAGCTGTTAAATCCTAAAAAATCAATATAATTTATTTATGTAAAAAAATCACTCAATCAATATATTTTTGAACCTTTTAAGTACTAATTTTCTTTTTATCAAGTAGAAAAAAAAATGTATTTGCCCTAAATCCTTAAAATACAAATGCTATAAAAATTCCTGTATCTTGAAAGCCTTACTGCAAATGAGTATTATAGACACCCAGCAGAGCCTGGGTGTTCCCTGTCGTCGTCCTCGTTGTTCTGTACGGAAAAGCTGCTTTCCCCGGGTTCCACTTAGAACCTCCAGCAGGTCACAGGGTTCAGTATGGATCTGATTTAAAAGCCCACCAGCATGCTCTGTCCCTTGTTCCAGCTTACCAAACCTGTATGTTAACTCTCTGGGTGTTTAGGCTTATATTTGACTGCTATTGTGTCCCTGTTTGCGAAATGAAAATGACACTTTGTGGATTACTTTCTCTGTAAGGCATAAGTGCTTCTTCTGATTATTTTGACATTCTCAAGAGCAAAAGCCAAATTTAAACTCTTCAGCCAACTTGAGCCTTTCCATCAAATTCCATGTCACTCACAGCCGTAACTTCCCTTTGATCGTCCCTCACCCTGTGTCTTACATAATAAATTGTCTGTGGTCTTGATCCTGGATTTAAAAAAAAAGTTGAAAAGTCAAATTTGTCTGTGAGGGCTTCGGTGGCACTGGGATATCTCTTGCTGCCTGGGCTGTTTCTGAATGAATCACTTGCACACAGGAATCCAGTCTCTCCTCGGTGCACCCTGTAGGGGGCTTGCTAATATATTCGTTCAGGAGGGTTGACTTGGCCTGTCTTCCGACCTCCCAGAGCACCTGGTTAGAAGGGGCGCGGCACAGCCCCCCCCAGACTCGACCTGCATGCCTGGGAGACTCCGCTTCCCACAGCCCATTCCGGAAGTCCCACCTCCAATCCAGTCACACAGCTGGGATTCAGGGTGCAGCCTGATGACCTCTGTGGATTGGGTCAGGTCCGTAAAACTGGGACACCACGGTAGCTGAAGCTTGTTGAGAACTTCAGAGTCCTTAGTTTTGGGAAGCATTGCTTCTCCAGCCCCAGAAAGGCTGTGTCAGAAATCACCAGCAAGGTGGGCAGGAAAGTGCTGAAGTCTTGGTGACAGAGCAAGAGAAGACCTCCCCCACCCCACTCCACCCCACCCCCGTCCCTTGCTGGGTCCCCACTAAGTACCAATAGATGGTGGGTGAATAGCCTAGAGGATGGGTGGGACATTGTTTTATAAGGCCTGAGTGTCTTGCTACCATTTTCAAAGTAAGATTGTGGCATAGGCTTTGTAGATCTTTACTCAAGATTTGGAAAGCTCTCCTGGGTAGAGGAGTATTTTACACAGAATAAGTAGGAAAGAATCTTGGTTTCATTTGTGACCTCAAAGCCCGCTCCAGTAAATGCTCCCTCCTTGGACTCGGGCGGAGGAGTCCAGGTGGCCCAGTACATTGGGTTAGTGTTTCGTGTGTGTGTGCTCCGTAAGTGACCTTTGTCCTCACAGTGTCTTGGTTGCTGGGTAGAGAGACACTGGCATGCAGTCTGCCTAATGAGAGACGACAGAAGGCCACAACACTCATCGATCACGGAGAGCAGAGCTGGGGCTAGGCCCCTGTCCCACCAGCCTGCGGTTGGAACACTAGCCTTTGTGATAGCCAGCTGGGCCCCCTCAACCTCAGAAACCAGCTCTGACTGAATCGCACTCAGGAACATTGGCGCTGGGAAAAACGAAACAGGTCACACCCTCTGGAAAAGTTTATACTTCATTCATTTACACCAGATTTCTTAAAATGGTTTCTTGCAAGAATGATTGTTCATTTGGTCTGCAAATCCCAGAAGGATCTCTTTCTTAGGTCAGCCAAGGAGGACTTCACCCAGCCTCACGACTAGCGGCTTGGCTTCTCAGGACGCAGTGTGCAATGTCTGAGGCCCAGGAGCAAGAGGGCAGGTCCGCAGGACTGCTTGTGCTGCCTTCGGACCTCATCTTCCAGACTTGGAAGAGTACCTGTGGGATAAGATTGGGAAGAAGGAAAAGGGGTGAATTAGGTACGGGCTCCTACAAGGGGGGTGTTCCATGAGGTCGGTTTGGAAATGAAGACCCGAGGGTGGTGGTGACCGAAGTGGGTCTGCACTCTGGCTCGGCCCTAGCTCAGGGCCCAGAGGAGAAGGGGGGCGGGGAAGGAAAGGGCAGTGGAACCCTGAGGCGGAGAGGCCTATGGCTTCCTTGGAGGTGGGAGCCACAGCCCTACCTTCCAGAGGCCTCAGTTCCCTCATCTGTAGAACAGGGGTCGTGAGAACTTAGACCTACGGGGTGCTGTGGGGTCAGTTGAAGCGATCGATGTCAGGTGCTTAAAGCTGTGCTTGACATATTTGATTTGTCCGTCTTTACTCCTTCCGAGTGGCTGGGTTGTGAGGATTGCCAGTCCCCTGGAAAGATAAGGTAATCAAGCCAATGTTCCAGCAAGAAAGGATAAGGAAGCTCTTGCTCCCGGGACCTAGGTAAGTACTGGGTGGATCTGGGAGTGGACTCAAAGCAGTGCAAGACACAGGCTTCCGGCCTGGTTCTGTCCCCACAGCCCTTTGTGCGTGAGCCTGTTGGCCTTGAGTGCGTTAAGGGATGAGGAGACTACCGTGGGGCTGGGAGCAGGGAGGCCCCAGACTGAGGCCTTCCTCGGTGCGCAGGCGCCAGATTTGGGGGGTTGAGGGGATGACACCTAGATTTGAATTTCACATTAACTTTCTTGGTATAAGTGTATCCATGCAATATTTGGTTATGTAATTTTACTCAAAAATTTATTTTATCTGGAATTTAAATGTACGCGTTCAGATGTTTCCTCTGGTGGCCTCAGTGTACCAACACATTTACTAGACGCTTCCTTGGATGGGGCTCGTTCTGAGTGCCCTGTGGCCATGTTCTGGTCCCCAGCATGACTCCATGAGGTTATCGCCACTTTACAGGTGACAGGACCAAGGCACAAAGGGGCTACATGACTTTCCCAATTTCCTAGCTGCCAAATGGTGGAGTAGGGTTTGGGAACCCGGAAAGACTGTTTTCAGAGCCACAGGCTGACTGTAGGGCAGTCAGGACAGGCGTCTAGTCCGAGGCCTGAGGCTGGCTGCCCCTGAAAGGTGCAGCTTCGTAAAATAGTCATGGAACGATGCCCGAGAAGAGAAGGGCCCTTCGGGCTGTGCTGCCCCCAGGCTACAACTGCCAGCCGTTGGGCCAGAACAGCAGGTACCCAGGGAAGAAGGTATTCATTCCCATCCTGCTGTGCAAGCCTAGGGACGTTCTTGGTGTCTGGACTCACCAGCCTAGGTCCAAGGGGCCATGCAAGAAGCAGCAGCCAATCTTAGAAAGTGGAGAAGAAGGGTTAGTGGGTGGGGGAAACTGCCCAGCTGGAAGGGCCTGGGGGAAGGGAGAGGGGGAGAAATCCTGTGGGTCTGAAAAGAGAGGCAAATTGCAAACGCTGTGAAATGAGTCTCCCTGACAACAGGTCGTCTCTATAGGCCAGAGCCTCATTTCCACCAAAGGTTTGACTCATGACCCGGAAACAGGACGAGGAATCCCAATTGGAAGGGCTTCAGTCCAGCCTTTTGGTGTGAAAATGGCTCACCTCTCACCCTAGAGTGTTCAAGGATCGCCCACCTACTGTACTGGGTGCCACAGGGGCTGCCGGGAAGGCAGCAGCAGCAGGCCCTGGCCAGGCCCTTCCTCCATACAGTGTGGCCCAGCCACAGGGCCCCAGCTCACTGTGCCCGGCCTCAACAGGCATGAGCTCATCCCATAACATGTCCTCCAGGTGAGGACAAGGCTCCGGTAGGTTGTCACCTGCCTTTCGTGGCACCGTTAGTGAGGAGAACAACAAAAATTGACAGGGGGGTCTGATCCCCAAAGCTCAGGCCCAGCACTCTCTATTCCTAGAGTGGCGTGGGCAAAGCACAGCCCACCGCCTGCCTTGGTGCAGCCTGCAAGCCAGGAAAGAACTGTACATTTTCAAATAATGGAAAAATCAAAAGAAGATTTCATGACACATGAATATCATACCAAATTCAAATTTTAGAGCTTTTACCAACAAAGCCTTGTTGGAGCCCAGCCACAAACATTCCTGAGTGTGTTGTGAGTGGCTGCTTCCCCACCGGAACAGCAAGGCTGCACAATCGTCCCAGGGCCACGTGGCCTGCCTGCAAAGCCGGAAATACTTACTGTCCGACCCTTTGCAGAACAAGTTTGCCGGCCCCTGCTTTCCTTCCAGCAACAATTTTATTCAGAGATTCAGTGCAAAAACTAAGTTATTTAAAATATTTTTATATTAAACATCATTTTGCAGAAATAGGAATCACACTAAGAGTGACGTCTACTTTTTAAGATGAAATAAACTTCAAAATGCCCTGCATTTCAGGAGTCCCCTTTCGGGTCTGCCTCCAGGCCCACAGGGCACCCTTTCACTTTGGAGGAAAAGTTGGAGCCGCCCTTCCCTCTCCTTGTCACACCACATTCTGTTTGGGGTGAAGACAGGGAGCCAGAGGACAGATTTGAAGTTGTTGGTGAGAAAGGAGAGACAGTTTTTAGAAAGAAGACCCAAAAGGGACAGGCAGAGAGTCTGGAGGACCCAGACAGGGGAGGTGCAGGACGTGGGTTTAGGGACCAGCAGGCAAAACCACCTATGCCCTGAGAAGAGGCCAGAGAGACAGGCCTGACCAGGCAGGGACTGAGGGCTGGCTACCTGCAGGTGAGCGGAAGAGGGCCTCCCAGGACACAGGCCCAGAGGATGAGCAGATGTTGGTCGCTTTCCCACCTGGAGCTCCAGTAACAGGAAGGCCAGATGGGGGGGAGTTGAGTGCAAGGAAGCAGTGACTGGAGCCCAGGACGGGTGCCCTGGCCCAGACGGGCTGGCGGCCACATCCTGGAGTCAGAGTTCAAAGGAAGAGAGGAAAGAGCAGCTGGGACCAAGTCTATGCAGGGAGAAGTGAGTTCCTGTCACATCCTGTCTCACTCCCGTAATTACAGGCAGCAGCCACACCATCAGGCCCCAACCCACGGCCTCCTTAAGGCACTGAGCCCTTGGACACTCCCTCCTGCTATGCTCCAAGCTGGGCTGTGCTCGAGGAGAAAGGTCAGACACCTCCCTGCTCTCGAGGACCTCAGAGTCCAGTAGGGGGACATGACCAACCCACAGGACCACAAAATCTGCTGGACATTACCCTCTCCTGACTCAACACCAGGCATTGAAGGGGCTGCTATTCCACATTCGCGTCTCCTGCAGTCAGTGTGGATTACACACAGGAAGCAACGGCTGCTGTGACGGAACCGATGTGGGTCTCCAGGCAGTTGTGGGTGGCAGCCAAGGTGTAGGAGACAGGCGGGAGGAAGTGCCGCCATTTTCGGGAAAGGAAGACGGGTGATTCAGCTAGCTGCAGCCCAGTAAATTTGACATCGACCGTAGAGGATGAAATGGTAGGGATGACCTTTAAAAGGTTGTGCCAAGGGTTCACCAAGAACGAGTCAAGCCAGACTTACCTCCATCCCTCTTTGCGACACCGGTGGATGAGGAGAGCAGCCCTAGATATTTTTTATGGCGATGGACAAAGTGGGGGGGAGCTGTGGGGTTTTGTCCCTTCCTGAGTGGCCGTGCACCCGCAGGGAACTAAGAAACGGGTCTGCGTCCACCTGGGCCCACCTCAGTGGTTCACGGCCCCTTTTCCCATGTAGGGCAATGTTGGTAAAGCCCCACACCTGCCAGGTGAGGCAGCAACGTACAGAAGTGACATGGGCCAGATTTCAGGCACTAGGAAGAGGTGGGGACTATGGAAACTGGAAACCTCTTGTCCCCACTAAAAGGGTCAGCTGCCACCAGCTACAGCCAACTGGGGCCGTGCAGGAATGTGGCCCTGTGTTGCCTGAAGCCCTGATGTTTTTTCCAACAGAGGATGGAAATTCAGGTATTTGTGTAAAATCCCCTGATTTTTAAATGTATGCCATAAATTCAACTTTTCAAGAAGTCCTCCGAGCAGACACATATCTGCAGGTTGGACCTAGTGCACAGTGGCTGCTACCTGAGTAACTGGAGACCCGTGAGCCGTGGCAGGCTCCTGATGCAGCCAGCAGGTGACGTGTGAGAACACAGAATCCTGTCCCCCACTGGGATGTCCAGCCGACTCGCGGAAGCAGAACACTAGGAGAGGCTCAGGCGTTCAGGTCAGTGCAGCGCTAGCAGCTGGTGGCCCCCACACGGGTGAGCCCTGCATCCTAGGAGGTGGCTGTCCAGAGATGGGTTTCGGTCCCACACGGGGCACAAAGCTGGGCACTTTTGCTACTGTCAGGCGGGAGGTGGGGCCAAAGCAGCTTTGCAAAATCGCCTTGGTCTAATCCTTAGACCCCTTGACCCAGTGGTCCTTGCTAGTGTGTGTACCTGTTGCATCCTCTCAGAAGGGCACTTGGGCCTCACCCTTCTCTGTCCCCAGCACCACCGGGTTCCCTGAGGATCCCTGGGGACTTCCAAAGTGTAAGTGATTGCACCTTCAGCCCCTCTACAGGTGTGAGTGGGGGGAGGAGAGTGGGATCTGAGAGGGGTCCAGGCTGAGCAGGGTAGGCAGTGACTCGGGACTGCTGAGGTATTTAGCCTCTTTCCTGGCTCAGACCAAGAGGAGGCCAGACCAGGAAAACTCAAGACTCCGCTCCCATCACACCCCTTTCACCCCCATCCCCGCTCCAGCTCTGATCCAGGCTTTTCCATCCACAGATCCCAAACTTTCCAGACCAGCAAAGAGCCAGAGGGGCTGCCAAGGCCCGGAGAAATGCCTTTAGCGGGGACTAGGGAACATGCAGGCCCATCGGGTGGGTTACTGGGGCCTGAGAAGAGCCCCCAACCCCAGCCCTTGGGGTGTGCAGTTGGAAGACCCTCCTGTTCTCCTCCTCAGTTCCTTGTGGAATTTCCCCAACCGGAAGCAGGGTATGTGTGTATAAGGAACAGTCCCTCAATTCGGATACTCCTAGTGTGGGTGTGCATCTGAGAGAGGGACTGTGGGCCAGAGGAGTGGATACTCTCGCTGGCTAAGTTCCTGCAGCCACTTCGTCCATTTCCCCAGATCAGTTAGAAATAATTAGCATCCCGTTCAGGGAGGGGATGGAGAGGCACCCTCTGGACTGGATTTGGAGGCCCCTCAGTGCACAACCCAGCACCCAAAACAGGCCCGAGGGGCGGGGGCCGCGTTCCACAACCAGACCCCACCAGCCCAGCCACCCAGCCTCTGAAAGGAGCAGGAGTTGGAAGAGATTAAACATCCACTCGAAAGGGTGTTCTCTCTGGGGAGTGCGCTGTGCTGGCACAGTGTGAGGGAAACCCTGGCCCCGTGCTTTGCGGTTTTCGGTTATTCCCTGTGCCCTTTGGTGCCACTCTCCCTTTTGCCCTATGCCATCAGCCAGGCTATGCTCATTTCTCAGGGGTAGCGAATACTGGGAAAAAATAACAACACAAGATTTTCTGCCTGGCTTTGGAGTTTCAAAAGAAGCCCAAGGCCTGGACACACGTGACAGGTAAGAGCAAAGCTTTCTGGCACCATCCCTCCCAAACCTAGAAAAGGGCTCCTGGAGGGAAGAGGAGAGGGGGCCGCTGGTGGGGGCTGGTGGGGTTGGAAGGGGCCAGCCCCTTGGGGCACATCCTGCTCGGCTCCAGCCTCGGCCCACCCTCCTCCCGTGGCTGCAGCACCTCCGTCAGAGCAGCTCCCAGGTCCTGAGGACAGGCCAGTGCAAACAGCCACCCGTGCCCCGAGCTTCCCTCAGGATCAGATCTTCTTACCCCATGGGACAGCCCCCTTCCAACACCCTAGGGCACCTGTGAGACCCCTGTGCCATTAGGGGTGAAGCCCAGACATCAGTGGGGAGAGAGCAGTGCGGAAAGCCTGCACCCCTGTGCTTCGGGGGCTGGGAGAAACCAGCTGGGGACCCCGAAATCCCAAGGCAGGTGGTTGCTGGACAAAGCCCGCCCCGTGACGTCAGTGCCGCCCCAATGCTGGCTTTCTGCTCTGCAGTCTGGGGGCTTGGGCTCTGCAGGCCAGGAGCCTCATGTGACACTGAGATGTGGGAGCAGCACCCACCTCCCTGCGGGTGGGCACACCCACGGCTATCTACCGATGGGTCACCAGGACCAGGAGCAGCAGGATGCCCAGGAGGGGCTCAGCTCCTTGAATGGCCTGAAGCACCCCTGGGCCTCACTTTTTTTGTGCTCAGTCCCTCCCTGCACTGCCACCTTGGGCATGAGACCCTGAGATGCTGTGTCTCCTCCTTGGGTGGGGGGTCCTCAGACTGAGCTCAGCCTGAGGGTGCAGAGCCCTTCCCTGGGGAAGCTCTGCTGCTGATGCTCCCATTTCATCTTGGGGTTTGGAACGGGGGTCCTGAACCCCCTCAACAGGGTCCCCACCTTCCCGTTAGGCTATCCCCCACGAGCCTTTTTGCAAAGAACTCGGCTGAGAGCCAGGGAACTTTTGAAAAGTGTGTGGGCCAAGCCAAGCTGTGCAAACCTGTGCTCCTCCCCGAGCGGACAGGAGCCAGGTTGCTCCCAGACACATGCAGAGGCAGGGGTGGGTTCAAGAAGAAAGGGACATCTTCGAGAGGCCTCGCACACTGCCGAGCAGCTGCCGGGGTGGTGAAGTGGGAGAAGGACCGGCCAGAGGCAGCAGAGGCGGGGGCCTGGTGCCCAGTGTGTCGTGTAGACACACAGGAAACATACACACACACCCAAAAGCACTTAGGTACAGAGCTAGCTACACAGATACACAGATGTGCAAACACGTAGGTGTGTGCTGGTATACACAGAGATATGCGCAGGTATATACATATACCTTGGCAGCCACACACACAGCTACAGAGACGTGCTCCAACATGCTCACACATACAGGCCCACTGACACGTGTGCACAAGCATACACACCCAAAGACATGTATGTACAAAGGATGCAGACTCAGATATGCTGGGCCAGACCCAAGAGGCCGGAAGAGGGCTTGACTGCCCCAATGACCCAGCTCCTTGGGACCCAGGGTGCGTGTGCACACACACGCACACATGCACACACCCTGGGAGAGAACCACTTCCTTCACAGGAGCCTCTGGATCCAGGGCAGCATGCAATTGGGACCTTGTGCTGGGAAAGAAAGCGCCTTTGTCTGCTGGGACCCGGGCTGCAGGAGCAGCTGCAGCCTCCAGGACAAGGGCCAGGCCAGTTCCTCACCCTGGGGAGGAGGGTCAAGCGAGGCCAGGGATAGGGGGTGAGGGAGCTGGGGGCTCTGGCAGGCCCTGTTGCCACCCTCGGGATACTGTCTCCTGGCTGGCTGCACAGAACCCAGGAAACCAGCTGTTCCTGGCCCCAGCCACTCGGCCCCCTGGCCTCGGTCTGGCCCTGTCCTCAGACTGACCCCCAGCCCTGGTACTGCACTGACCCAGACTGAGGCCCTGCTCCACGCCTGTCTGATGCCAGGGGCCTCGCTTTTTTTAGCAAACTGACAAAAGGTCAGGCTCTGGAATCAGAGAGATGTGAGATGGAGTCCTGCCTTGTCACTCACTAGCTGGGTGACTTTGAGAACGGACCTGACCTTTTGGAGCCTTACATTCAAGCCCGTGACACAGCACTCAAAAGCCAGAGGCACACTCTCCTTACTGCGCACCAGTGCACCACGGCCGCCTCTCTGTGCCCACGTCACCCCTCGCCTGGCCCACAGAGCATCATCCTGCTGTCCAGGGAGGAGGGCCGCGCCCAGGCCCTGTCCAGGGGCTGCCACGTCTGGAGCTCCCTCCTTTTTGCTCTTTCCTCACACCTTGTAGTCCTTGCCTCGGCCCCACAAGTGCCCGGTGCCCTCGGAACCTCCTCGTCACAGGCTAGATTCACCCGCCCCTCCTCCCTGCCCCAGGCCCGGCCTGAACTCTGCTCTCCATTTTCTAATGCAAGAGTGATCCGCGCAGAGAGACCCTCCAGAGGCGACTTCAGCTCCTCTTCTGGACACTGCACCAGGTGCTTTTCCAGAGACTGGACACTGAGGGGCAAAGGAAGAGATGAAGCCCCCACCCTGTGGGCTCATGTCCTGGCTGCGTGGCTGGAGGGTCTTGTGTGTCACACATTCCCCCACTTCTGCCCCAAGAGCTCTTATCATCCTGCAGACACGTCACTTCCTTCTCTGTGTCACCACAAAACTTGGGACGGTCGCTGTCATAGCTCTTTCTGTCCCCGGAGAGGATGGGTATCTCGAGGGCAGGCATGTGCTGGCATAAGAGCCCAGTATGAGGCCGTGAGTGTCGACCCAGCCACAGCTCTCCACAGTTCCAGTGCATTCGCATACCATGGCCCCTTGCTGTGTTCCCGCCTTTTGTTCTTACTGTAACTTGGTGCCTCCCCTTTAGTGTATTTCTCAGAATGACGTAATAGTCCAATAACCTGTGTCCAATAGTTCACGAGATTGTACAGTTTCAAGAAATAACTTGATTGACCCCGAAGCTTAAACCGCCACGTGTGGGGAGTGTCATTTCACATGCCCTGCTCTGTCACCTACAGTACGACTCATTTGTTCACGAAGAATGGAACGAATTCTTGCCCCATGCCAGACCTGAGTGGGGGAGGGGAGCCCACGGAAGACCCTGTGTAGAGAAGACCCTGTCTAGCCGGGGAACCAGGTAAGCAGAAAGTGTGATTGGGTGATAGAATGATGGGCAGGCACTTCCTCGGGGGGCTGGGTGGGTCAAAGCTGGGGGTTGCAGAACAGGGGACATTTGAGCTAAGCCTTCAAGGAGCAGTTGGATCTTTTTCCGGTAATGACGAGAGAGTGAGCCAGGCAGAGAGGCCAGCATTTGCAGAAGTAATGGAAATGGGAAGTGCCTGATGTGTGTGAAGGGGTGGGAAAATGTCAGATGTGCCTGGCGGGCGTGTGTCGTTGAGCTGAGCTGGAGAAGCTGGCACCACATAGGACCGGGGATGCCAGGGAGACTGGGGAACCCCTGCCATGTGCAGGGCACCCAGCCTGGCCCTGGAGCTGCCCCACTGGGCTCTCCACTCCCATTCTGAGCCCTTGGACAGCCCCACCCCCAACCTCAGCTGCACTAGGAAGCGCAGGGCTCACTGTGGTCAAATTCTCCTCTGTCCTTGGCTTAGAGAAGAAATTAGAGGCAGGGATTTTTGTAAAAGCTCATTATATATCGAAGTTCTTGATTCTTCCTTACACAGATCTCTTATCTGTCCTTTTTTTTTAGTCTGGCCTTTATTTTGTTTTGGTGGAAAGAGGGAGCCTTATGTTTTTTGGTTATCAAATCCATCGATCTGTTCATCTGAAGTATTCTTAGAAAATTCTTGCCTGTCCTGAAATTCTATACGTTTCAGGATCCTTTCAGGGTTTTGCTTCTGACACTGAAATCTTTAAGCCATCAGAGCATCAGAGGTTCTTCTGGTGTAAGGTAGGAATCTAAGTTTACTTCCTCCACATTGTTAGCCAGTCGTCCAGCCCACTTGGTGAGTAATCCGTCATTTCTGCACTCGTTTGTTTATTTCGCTCAAAATTCATTCCTCTTCTTTTTGGTCTTTAAAGTCGTACTTGGAAGCAGAAAGGGAGAGAGACGGAGAGAATGAGAGAGAGTGAGAAGCGGTCCAAATGCCATGGAAATACAAGTGTAGAAGGTGAACCCCCACCCCACCCCCCGGGGCCCACCTCCCCAAGATAACAGCCATCACCAGATTGTTACATAGCCTTTTGTTATCAATGTTATAACACCTATTAGGTCTCTTTCAAATACAGAGAGGTCCAAAGGGGAAAAACCAAAGGCAGTCAAAATCTCTAGCTAATACATTGCCATAAAAAATATGTTGATGTTAGAAAAAAGAATAAACCTGGCTGGTGTGGCTCAGTGGATTGAGCACTGGCCTGCGAACCAAAGGGTCGCAGGTTCGACTCCCAGTCAGGGCACATGCCTGGGTTGCATGCCTGGGTTGTGGGCCGGGTCCCCAGTTGGGGGTCCGTGAGAGGCAACCACACATTGAGGTTTCTCTCCCTCTCTTTCTCCATGTCTGTCTCCCTCCCTTCCCCTCTCTCTAGAAATAAATAAATACGTTTTATTTTTTAAAAATAAAATAAAAATAAATTTAGAAAAGGGTAGAACATATGAGGTTGGAAAAGCCAAACATTCTGAAAGATACAAAACAAAAAATGAATCATCTCCCTCACTGCCCTCCCCACCAGTCCTTCACCCCAAAGGTAACCAGGCAACATGGCTATTTGCTTTAGTTGGAAATGAATTTCTTTACCACATTCCGCATTCTCATCTGTAGATGGGTCTATTCCTGGACCTTCGTTTTTGTGTCCCTTCTATTTCTCTGCTATTCTAGTGCTAGTACCATACTGTTTCAACTGTTAGAGTTTTACCATATGTTTGAACAGCTGCGAGGGTAAGCCCTCCCTTATTGTTCTTCATTCACAAAGGTATCGTGACTGTCACGGTCCCTTTGTGTTGCTGTAACAAAGCACCGTAGACCGGGTGACTTACACAACAGAAACTCATTCCCCACAGTTCTGGAGGCTGGAAATCTGAGATAAGGGTGGTGGCACCGGCTCTGGTGAGGGCTCTGTGCCAGGTGGCCGGCAGCCAGCCTCTCACTGTGTCCTCACGTGGCAGAAGGAGGGTGAGAGAGCTCGCTGGGGCCTCTGCCACGAGGGCAGCAATCCCATCCCTGAGTCTGTTCTAATCGCCTCCTCAGGGCCACACTGGGCGGCAGAATTTCAGCACAGGCGATTGGGGGCAGGGGCAGTGCTTTACACGGACTGTTCTATACTTATTTTTCATGTCGCCTTTATATTGTGTCCCCCCATTTGATTGAGAGTTTGTTGGAATTGTATTGTTTTTATGCGGTAATTTGGGGATGTTATCTTCCTTACCATAGTGAGCATTCCTGTTGTGGATAAGGGCGTGTCTGTCTCCTGGGATTACATTTAGGTTCCGTGGTCTTTCACATTAGGGACCTTGAATGTCCTCCTCAGGGCTCCGTCATCGGAATCCATTGGAGGTTGGAGCTGCAGCCAGCTGAGAGGAAGAAGATGGGGAGACTTGGTCACTGTCCCCTGCCCCTGGGGGCCAGCAGGTAGGGGAGGGAGCTGACGCACTGAGCAAGGCGGCAGAGAACGGGACTCTGACCAGCTGGGGTTCACCCAGGGGCTGAGCACGCCACCATGGCGCCTTTCCCTTGTTCCAGGGAAAATGTTGCCTCTGCTGCCCAGGGACTCCCCGGCCTGGTGGGGACTGTAGGAGTATGATGGGTTACAAGGGCCCAGTCCTACCACTGACTAAGGGAAAGGCCTGATACCTCCTCTGTGACCCTCACTTCACTCTTCACAGTGACCCTTAGAGAAAGAATGGTGTTAAGCCACTCCACCTCCAAGGACAGTGAGGATCAGCAAGGCCAAGAGACCTAACCAAGGTCACCCAGTGGCACTGAAGCAACCGGATTCCTGAGCACACACCTCTCAGGCTGTCTTTCTGTGATTGTCCCCTGGGAGGCCCTGCTCAGAGCCAGGACTGACCAACAGGAGGCCGGGACACCTTCCTACTCCCTCAGCCACAGGACAGCCACTGGGCAGGTGAGCGGCCCAGGGAGCGGCAGGGAGACCCCACAGGCTCCTCTCCCATGCCTGGGTCTGCACGTACGTCTGCTCTCTCCCCCGGGCCGCTCTCAGCTTGGCTCACAGTGTCCCCAGGGGGCCAATGGGCTTCTTGATTCCAGGCTGCACATCTGGAAGTTGACGCTATTAAAACAAACCCATTATATAACAAACGGACATCTGGAACCCGTTAGCACGGAGTTTTTAGAAAAAGAAATGGTTTTGGATGTGCTCTCTCCTAAAAATGTGGCAAGGCACCCTCACCCTGGCTCTCCAGGAACCCAGAGACCAGGCAGCCTCTCCTGGGCCCATTTCTCAAGGTATGTCGGGCCAGGCCAGAGGCGGGCCCTGGCAGGGGCAGAGACAGACTCCCCGACCCCCACCCCTGGACAGACAGCTTCACTGTCTCCTGAGGAGTCAGTCCCGGGAAGGCCGCTCCAATCCTGTTAAATTCAGCGCTTGTGTGCCTACTACGCGCTGCCAGCTCCATTTGTTTCACATCCCCCCCCCAGCCCCCTTCTGAGCCTAAGTGGAGTCATTCTGGCTTTTGGACTGCCCTGGATTCTAAACCAAAGGTTTAAACGGGTCTGCGCCATGGCGTCCTGCAATGGAGCCTGCACACCTTAGCTCTGCCCCACGAGCTGCTGGAACCCTCTGACCTCTCCCTGAACCGCTCTCCTCGCTTTCCTTCCTGGGCACAGGCGTCCTGGGGCTAAGCACTGTGGGGCACGGACCCACCGATGACTTGGCATGAGCCGTGGCCACTCCCTCCACGAGTGGGCCTGGAGCGAACAATGCAGAGCCTCCGTGAGAAACGTTTGGCTGACATTCTTAGGTGGAAATTTCAGTTTTTTAAGTCTTTTCCGCCTAACATTTCATGGTGAAAAATCTCAAACGTACGAAAAGTCGAAAGACTTGTACAATGAGCGCCCACATAAACTCACCTCCTAGATTCTGCAGTTGTCCATGTGCAGCTGTGTCTGTCCATCTAGTCACCCCCACCCCCACCCCGAGCAGTTCCAAAGCCATTTTCGGACGTCACTGCATGTCACCCCTAAACACCGTGCATGCAGAGCACTATCTGGAGTTCACTATTTGATTCTGGTGCTCTTGGAGGTGAAACTGACATCCAACGAGATGCACGGGTCTCGAGTGTACTATTCCAGTAAGTCTGACCAACACAGGTACCTGTGTAACCCAAATGACGTCACCACATGCAATTGACCATCAACCCCAGAAGGTTCACCGTGGTCCTGCCCCGTCAGCCTCTACCCCCCAGTGTTCCCAGAGGTGACCACTATTCTGGTTATGTTCGCCATGGCCTAGGCCTTATGGGCTGCACTGTGTTGTCCCAGAGCTCCCATGTTGAAGTCCTAAACCCAGGACCTCAGAATGTGACTGTATTTGGAGACAGGACCTTTAAAGAGGTCATGGAGGTGAAATGAGGACATGTGGGTGGGCCCTAATCTAGCAGAGCCGGCGTCCTTATACAAAGAGATTAGGACACAGACATGTGGACGCACAGGGAAAGACCATGTGAAAACATGGAGAGGACAGCCACCTGCACGCCAAGAGAGGCCTCAGAAGAAACGAACCCCGTGCGTACTGTGATCGCGATCTGCCAGTCTCCAGAACGGCGGGAAAATTAATTTCTATTGTTTACGCTCCACGCCTCCCCCATCCCTGATCTGTGGCAGTCAGTGCTAGCAAACTAATACACTAGGTGTTCCTTTTTCAGAACTCTACATAGGCAAAACTGTACACAATTTTTGTGTCTGTTTTGTGTTGCTTTGTTACACAAAGTTCCCGGGATCCGTCTGTGTGGCTTCTGTCTGAATCAGCACGGTGCTCCTTTCCATCGCTGAGTACTATTCCAGTAGATGTGGATCCCACCATTTGTTTAACCAGGGCAGTTTATTTCTTAGTGACAGAGGAATTCTTTCATAATATTTCGCCTTGATGTATGTCTTTTATGATATCCCAGCAACAGAGAAGACGTTCCACCGCCAGCGCCACTAGGCAGAGCGCTTCAGAACTTCACATGAATGTCTCATCATCCAGAAATGTAGATACAACACGTGACACCTCCCGAAAGGAAAAGTTCTTAGAGATGAGGTGTAAGTAGTAGCACCGTTTTATCTCAGCCGAGGCAGGAGACGCCGTGGTGTCCCTGGGCCCTGGCCCTTCATCTGTTTGCTCACAGATAACATAGTGACTCTGCCGGCGTTGGTGTCTGGGTCTCTGGGCTTGAGGCTTACTGGCTGTGTGACCTTGGGCAAGTCACTTAACCTTTCTGAGGCTCATTCTTCTCACCGGAGACATGAGGCAATAATCCCTTCCCTAAGGGGTACTTGAAGACTGTAGGCACTGCTGAGTTCAGGGTGTCCCCCGTGGCTGGAAAAGTAAGGGCGCAGGAAGTGTTCCCTGTTGCGATTTGTCCTGTCGGCAGCCCTCAGAGTCAGAACCTCCCACCTGACAGGGCAGCAAAAGCGGACGTGCAGGCCACGAAGGGTGGGCAGTGAGCTTTCTGCCCCGCCGCCTGTCACCACTGAGCCAGAGGCGCGGGGTGGCGGGGACTGCGCCAGGTCAACAGGCCGCCATGGCCAAGGAGACTGAGGCAGTCACCGAAGGGCTGTCGGGGTTTCTTAGCACTTGATCTGCATTGTGGGGTCAAAGGTTGCCCATTCGCCCATTTCTATTTATCGTTTCATTCCATCCGCTCGGGGAGGCTGAGACATTGGTTTCCCTCTGTCATGACTGTGTCTAGGAGAGTGGAAATTTAAGTCAGCTAACCTAGGAACCCGTCCTGCAGCCCAGTTCCTCGCTCAGCGCTTTCCTTCTGACAGAGCAGAAGAGATGCCTAATCCAAACTGCCATCATTTATTTTATTTCAGAAGTGCTTTTCTTTGGAAAGAAATATTTTTCAACTTTGAAGTCCTTAGGAATTGTTTTCTGGCATAATTCACCCACTCTGTCCCAAGCGGCTTTGCGATGTTCATAATTTCTCTCAGATGACGATCCTTGTTGGCTTTTAAAGACAAAGGAAATGTCTATAGTTTCACTTTGAAGCTCTGTAGAAAAAATCCCCATGACACTTACCATGTGGTAAAGAAATTTAAAACAAAAGATAAGTTCAAATTTGGAAACAGGGCCATCAGGCGCGCCGGGGATCACCGGCAGGGTGAGAAGAAAGCTTTCCGGACGTCTCGTGGGGCCCAGCCCCCGCACCCACCGCTTCCTCACAGCTGCAGGTGTTTCAGGAAGTCACCTGGCCTCCTGGCACTTCACCTGCGCCCCGCTTCCGAAGGTTTGGGAAGCTCTCTTACTGGGTGCATCGTGTTGTGCCAAGAACAGAACCGGGAGCCTCGGAGGTCTTGCCTTCCCTCACAAAACTTCATCCCTATCAGAACCAAAAGATATGCAGGCTCCTCACACTTCCTTCAGTTGTATTCAAGTCAATTCCACTTTGCTGGGTTTTTTGTTGTATTTTCTTTTCTTTTTCTTTTTTGCTGATATGTTTTTATAACCCTGCATGAGACGATTGATCCCATTCACCTCTTCAACATCCGTGAAACCCGAGAACCTCTCCTTAATCAAACGTCTGGGGGAGGGCTGCCCTGCTTCCCAGCACTAAGCTTGCTACTGAGGCAGAGTTCAGGGTCAGCCAGCAGCAGGCCAGGCTGCAGGGGCAGGGCCTCTGGACCCAGAGGGCTGGCTCCTCCTGGCCAGACAGTGGGGACCGGCAGCAGAGAGAGCCTTGGGTGACAATGCTTGGTTTCAAGAGAGAGCTTGGTGCAGGAATTTATCAGAGAGCTGGGCTAGCAGCCTTCGGTGCTGCTGGGAGGACCCTCAGAACCCATTGCTGTCCCTGGAAGATGGGGACCCAGAGCGCTTCCTCCTGGTGCACCGCGAGGCACAAGCCAGCCTGCCAGCTGGACCTGAGCCTTTGGAATTAAAGCCACGAGGAGGTGAAAGGATGAGCGTCTCTCTCAGCACTGCTTTGCCGCATCCCATCAGTGTCGACAGGTCGCGTTTTCATTTTTGTGTGTCTCGAGATATTTTTCAGTTTCCTTTTGATGTGCTATTTGACCCAGTAGTTGTTCAAGATGTGTGCTGTTTATGTTCCAGGTCTTTGTGCGTTTGCCCGCTTCCTTGCTGTGACTGATTTCCAGTGTCACTTCATTGTGGTCAGTAAAGATACTTGGAATGATTTCAGATGAATGGTTAAACAAAATGTGGTATATATGTGCCCATGATGGAATATTAGCCAGCCTTTAAAAAGAAGGAAATTGCCCTGGCTGGTGTGGCTCAGTGGATTGAGCACCGGCCTTGTGAACCAAAGGGTCGCCAGTTCAATTCCCAGTCAGGGCACATGCCTGGGTTGCCGGCCAGGCCCCCAGTAGGGGTTGCACGAGAGGTAACCACACATTGATGTTTCTCTCCCTCTCTTCTTCTCTCTCTTCCCTTCTCTCTAAAAATAAATAAATAAAATCTTTTTAAAAAGAGAGAAGGAAATCCTGCTGTTTGCCACACTGTGAATGGACCCAGAAAACATTATGCTAAGAGAAATAAGCCAGACACAGAAAGACAGACACTGTGTGCTCTCACTTATATGTGGAATCTAAAATAGTCGAATCCATAGAAGCAGAGAATAGAACGGTGGTGGCCAAGGGCTGGGGAGGTGGGGGCGGGAGGAGACGCCGGTCTAAGGGTACGAAGTTTCGGTAACAGAGGATGAGTAAGTCCCAGAGATCTAACGCACAGCAAGGTGGCTACAGTTAGTGACAGGTGTCATACACTTGAAATTTGCTTAAGAGAGTTTTTCTTGTTGTCACTCAACAAATTTAACTGAGAGGTGATGGATTAATTCGCTTGATTTGGGTCATCACTTCACCATCCATCAGTGTAAACATTGCGTTGTACATCTTTTATTTTTTCAAGATTTTATTTTATTTATTTTTAGAGAGAAGGGAAGGGAGGGAGAAAGAGAGGGAGAGAAACATCAATGTGTGGTTGCCTCTCTCACACACCCACTCTGGGGACCCGGCCCACAACCCAGGCATGTGCCCTGACTGGGAATTGAACCAGCAACCCTTTGGTTCACAGGCCAGTACTGAGTCCACTGAGCCACACCAGCCAGGGCATGTACATCTTAAATAGATGTAATTTTATCTGGTAATTATACCTCCATAAAGCTGGAAAAATTGGAACTTAATAATAAAATTTGCATTGAGTTCTAAAAAAGAAAAAAAGACAAAGCGAAGACAGTAAGCACCTGAGGGGACTCAACAGTCAGGAGAGAGAGCCCAGCGTTCACGCTGAACTGCAGGAGACAAGCCACAACCTGCACAACCACCGGAAAAAGAAAACAAAACAATAAAAGGGAGCACTTCTATGTTTTATCCTCACCCGAGGATATATTTATTGATTTTGGAGAGATAGGAAGGGGGAGAGAGAGAGAGAGAGAAACATTGATGTGAGAGAGAAACGTCAGTTGGTTGCCTCCCACATGCGCCCTGACCGGGGATCGAACCCAAAACCTAGATACCTGCCCTGACGGGAATCAAACCACAACAAATGGTACAAATGCTCCAAACAACTGAGCCACCCGGCCAGGGCAAAAGAGCACTTTAAAAAAAAATCCGCTGCAAGACCAGAAAATACTGTCCTGCACTAGGAAATGTGATTTTAAGTTTAAAATAAATTGGAGGAGAGGGTGGGGAGCTGGAAAACCAAGTAGAAGAGATAATACAAAACCCTAAGCAAAAATAGAAGAATACAGAAATTGTGTTGAGAAGAGAACCGCCTAGGAGGGGCGAGACCCGGGAGAGATAATATGTGAATAATAAACCTAGAAGGAAAAAGGCAACAAAAGGAGAAGAAGCAATATCTTTAAAACAGAAAACGAGAAAGAAAAATTCCCGTGGTTTGAAGAAAGACCTGGGTTTGAAAGGGTTCATTGACTTCTAGGCAGGAATGATGGAAAAAAACAAACACCCAGGTAAAGCCTGGGAAGATTCCTGAATTCCATTATTAAAGGGGAAAATTCTTACAAGCTTCCTAAATGAACACGTTACATGGAAAGAGAGAGAGAGAGAGAGGGAGGGAGGGAGAGAGAGAATATGACTAGAGCTGTACATCTCATTTGCCAGAAAAGAGCAGAGCATCCCATGCCAGCCAAGGTGTTACTCACCTACCCAGGAGAGAAAAAAATACTAGGGTCCAATGAATTCCCCTGTACCAGGAAACACCTGAGAAAATGAACCAGATTAGAGACAAGGGAGATGAAGGCAGAGAGGAAGCCATCCCTGGCGAGCAGACGACCTATCATTCATACGTAGTTAGCTCCAAATGGAGAACGATAGATGAGATGGAATTTGTGATATACACACTAAATAACTTTCTTAAACTGAGGACATGCGATCAGACCTATTGCTAGCCTACAACAAAAAGCACTAAATGATCTTGGCAAAAGGTAGGAGTCGAGGAGGGGAAGGGGAGCCAGCAAAAGCATTTTCAATATCTCTACTGGGTGGGGGAGAAGGATGAAGGGGACGGAGCCCCTCAACGGGAGGAACTGATGGAGACGACCTTGTTGAAGTAATAGAAAGTGTTTTTGTGATGAAAACCAGGAAGGGGCAGGTCAGCACGAGGGGAAGACAGCAGAGAGGAGAGCTTCCAAAGCGAGAAGGAAGAAGGAGGAATGACCAGCAGAGCTCGTCAGTTGTTCCACTGTTTTCCCTCTCTTTTTCTGACTTAAAAAGTCTTGTATTATGGAAACTTCTCAGGACACACTACAAGGGAGGGAGTAGCGCAAGGAATCTCCCTGGGACCAAGGCCAGGATTCCTTCCTCATTTTTTTTTAAGGCTGGGGAAAACATCGATCGTCTCAGAAGGCTGCAGCATTTCCATTTTTTGTTTTGCCCAACAATTTATTTAGAACTGACACACGGTGGTAGAAATCGGCCCTCGTCTGCGTCGACCAAAAGAGCTCTTTCTCCTTTAGTTCCTTATTCCGATCTCCAGCAACTCCGAAAGTACGCTTTCCTAAAATGATCCCCAAGGTACGCTCTTTTCCTGGTGAGCATTTTAGCTTCCCCACGGTTGTCTTCTGTATGGCAGACAACTGGGGAAAAGTCACAAAATGCTAACTCTTTCTGATTACCAAGACTTTCAAGATTTTATTTATTTACCTTTAGAGAGAGGGGGAGGGAGGGAGAGAAACACTGATGTGCAAGAGATACATAGACGAGTTGCTTCTCTCACGACCCCAGCTAGGATCCTGGCCCACATCCCAGGCATGTGCCCTTGACTGGGAATCCAACCAGCGACCCTTTGTTTTGTGGGCTGGCGCTCAGTCCACTGAGCCACACCAGCCAGGGCTGATGACCAAGACTGTTTAAAATCCCGCAGTTTGCACAGACCTCTGTGTTTCTTGATGGGCCATGTCGACCAGCCCGCCTTCTCTCCGTTTCACCTGATTTGGAACGGTATCAGTCACTCTATTTTGGTGCCAGATGTTAATGATTGTGGAAAACTCTGCACCATCACTTAATTCCCTGGGAAGCCTCTAGATTCTTGGTGGAAAAAAAAATGGCAATAGAGTGTGCTTAAATAATAACCATTACTGAGAAACCATAGCCAACTTGGTTCAAGACATGGAAAACTCCCGCAGGGCATGTCCGCAGGTAGGCAGTCTGGTGACAGCGGCCAGTGAGAGAGGGCACACGGGAATGCCAGCATTAGTCCTGCTGGTCCCGAACATTCATAGTTTCCTTCATTGTTTCTTCCCTTTCTCACTGGGAATGTGGGACTCGTTTTATTGCCACACAACAAACAGTGGAGCCCCGTGGAATCATTCACATCCCGGGCTTCAGGTCCTGTTAAGGCACATGTTTCTGCCAGCCCTGAATCCGTCTTCCCCTGGGAACCCGAGTTGGGTCCTCCCGCTCTCCCCAGATCTGCACTTACAGCCCTGGAGAAGTCCTGGAGGCCATGTTTTGTCCCCATCCTCAAGCCCTCCAACGAGGGCTGTGGTCAATGGGAAGTCCCTGGGGCCTGGCGGCCCCCATATTCCCAGCTACCACGCACCCTGTGACCTAGTCTCTCTGAGGCCCTTTCCCTACAGCTTTCCTCAGACCTGCACTTGGCCCCAGACCTCTGGAGAAAACCTCCCCTGCCATTTAGCCCTAGAAGCCCTGGCCATTAGTCAGAAGCCCTTCTTTCCCCCTCCCCCCCCACACCCTCCACCTACAGGTGCTGTGTTCCCCAGGCCTTCCTGGCTCTCCCCAACCTCCCTCCCTCCTCCTGTGGGCCTGAGTGTAGTCCCTTTGGTGGGGGGAGGGGGGGATTTCCCTCTCTCCATGTCTCCAACCTCTCCCGATCTGCTCCTTCCCCTCTGTGTAGAAACGTGCTCAGCTTCCCCCTCTCAGGACCCCAGCTTTCTGTGGGCCTCATCCACTCATTTGCCTTTGTCTCGCACCACCCCTCCCCCGCCCCACCCTGCCACCTGACTCCTCTCCATCAGTCTCTGTCTCCACTCCTCACCCACTTCACCATCCTTCCCTGTCTGGGCCTAGCTTGGTCCAGGCAGATGTCTCCACTGCCTTCTCTCCGGGCTGGGAAATGTACGTTCTCCTTCACCTTTGGCTGCTCTGAGTCTTCTCTCTCCCCTCTAACGAGCCCCCCACCCACCACTGGTCCCCTCCGCTCCTCTGACCACATCTCCTCCACTGACTCTTCTTCCTTGTCACCTTGAACATCCCCAACTTTCCTTTCACCCCACCCAAGACCCTTGGGAGTTCTCTTCATTCCCATGGTCTTAACTTTTGCCAGTGAGTTAACTTCTCTCCCACTGCAGATCCACCAGATGCGGAATGTTTAAACCAACTCATTTTTGTTAATGCTAACTTTTTTTTGTATTGATTTCCCCCTGCCTTAGGAGTCATCAGTACATTCTGAGGTGGGTGACCCTCTCCAGGGCGGCATGGACACATCCATTCTCCTGCTGGGAGTACCCTGTGACTGGCCCTTGGATGTCCATCCTCAGAGCCCTCCAGGTGGGGAAACCACTTCTTCTGTTGCTGACAGTTTGGGCTCTGGATACAATGGTCGATCACCCTTCTTCCTGATTATGGGGAAAGGAGAAGGATGAGGTTTTGGGGGGAGAGAGAGGAGGCTGCCTGGGCAGGAAGACTGGAGAGCCTGGGGAGATAGGGAACAGGATGGGGACACACTGGGGACCCAAAGCTGAAAGATGGTTGGGAGTGGAGCAGCTGCCTGGGAGGTGCCTGGCCAGGAGAACAAGGGAAGGGCCACCTCAGGCCAGCAGGGGTCCCAGCGCCTCACCCAGCTGCCCAGGTAGAACCCTCCTGCCCTCCGAATAGGTGGCCTCCGCCAGCTGTCTCAGGGGAATGAGGTCTCCAGGACCACAGGTTGGCCACTTCCCTATGGCTTTGATGGGAAGTCTGGCTACCAGTGGGCTGGTGAGTGTGGGATGGGCCTACCGGCCTCATACTGGAGGGCCACACCGAGCACACCCCAGCCCCCCAAGCTAGGAAGGGGCAGTGGGCAAATGGGACCCCTCTACTGCCTTCATATCCTGGCTACCCACCTCCTCCAGTGCATCTGCGGGCATCTCTGGTTTAACATGGTTTCCCTGCACATGTGTGACTCCCCTTTTTCCTTGTGACAGAGAAAAGGACCCTCAAGCTAGAAACCTGGAGTCATCCTGGAGCCCCTCAAAAGTTACCAAGGCTTACCAGCTCTCCTAAGCTATCAAATGCTTTCCACCCCCCTCCACCCGCACCCACGTGTCAGCAGTCTGGCCTGCACCCCCAGGCACCAGCACAGCCTCCCAACCAGCTCCACTGCCCTCTCCCTGTCCCTTCCCATCACACACCCAGGCACTCTGCTGTGGGCGGCTGAGGGGACAATGGGCCCTCATGCAGGGGCAGAGGGGAGGTGGGTGTGAGGGCAGGAGGAGCTGAGATTACACATGCAGTCAGCGGTGGGGCAGGGATGAGACACACTGGGGGTGGGGGGAGGACGCCCCAATCCCTGCTCAGCAGCAACCCCAGGGGCGGGGGAGGAGGGGAGGGATACAGTTCTACCGTGGGAGCCTCCTGCCTGCCCTTTCCCAAAGGAACTGGGGCCGCAGGCCAATGCCAGCATATCCGGGAATGGGGGAGTCACTGGCTGCAGAGACTCAACCTGGGGAAGGCCCCACTGGGCAGATGGTGTGTGGTGAGAGCAAGTGGGTGGGCTGCTCTGGGGGGTCAGAGTGGTTGGGCCCTGGCAGGGAGCCCTTGGAGTAGACACCAAATATATCATCTAGCCCTCAGCATGAGGTGGGTGGGGGAGACAGAGGCCTGGGGCCCTGCCAGGGTGTGGGTCCCATGACCCTGACCTTGGCCTTGACCCATCTCTGCAGCCAGCTCCTGGAAGCCTGGCAGCCCTCCCTCCTAACGCCTGCCCTGTCTCATTTCCAGCATCTCATGCCTAGACCCTGGCACCAGCATCCGCAGTGCACTGTCCTCTTGAGCACAGTGACCCGTCCAAAGCCACCGTTCGCCCGCTCAGCAAACACAGGCAGTGGGTGGGCCGTGCATCAAGCAAGGACTGTCAGTCAGGAGGAGGGCTCCATGTGGAATGACCGTTACAGTGACGTGGGAAGTGGCAGGTGAGTGGATTCACGGGGCAGAGGACCAAGTGCCTCTGTGTACCACCTCCCGAGGCCTGGGCTTGCACATGTCCCTCCCTGATCCGGCTACAACCTCTCCTCGCCACTTCACTGTCACTGGAGCAGCCCCCCCCCCCACACCAGCAAGTCTCCTGACCCCTCCTGGGGTATCTCCCAACTTGCAGCCACCTCTGCCTGCCCCTGGTCTGTGCTCCTAGCACCGAGCAGGTGCCCAGCAACTGTCCTGGGGAACTAAGGAGCTAAGGCAGAGCAGGTCTGAGATGAGGGCAGTGTCTGGGCAGAGGTCAGGTCCTGCCTATCCAAGCATGAGTTTCCATAGCAACCACCTGCCCCCACCCCCACCCCAGTGGAGGGTAGCCCCCTCCCCTGCTTGGCTTGACTTCTCTGCCCTGACCCGTCGCACGCCTGCCTGCTCTGTCACCAGTGGTAATCCCGTGTGGTTTTTACTCCACTGCCCATGAATAGAGGAGTTAGAGGAGGGCAGGCCTGAGCCCTTCCCAGGGCCTTACGCCCCTCCCCTCCAGCGTGGAGCAGCTTCCCGTCCCCCTGGAGTCGGGCCAGCTGTGCCACCCACTCTTGTCAGCAGCCGCCTTCCTGGAGGCCCCCCGACTTGCGACAGCCTCCTCAGCCTGGCTGTGGCTGCCCTGGGGCTGGCACAGGGAATGCAGGCCCTGCCCTGCCCTGCGCGCGGCTCACTGCACCCTCCTCTCTCCCCACACGTGGTCGCCCCTGTCCTAATGTTTTGTCTCCCCTCCGCCTGGCACCTCCCAGAGTCCTTCCCACACTCACAGTCCCCAAGTCAGCCAGCAAGGTCTGTCAGCTCTCTGTCCTAAAAGCCTCTGGGATCTACCCCTGGGTCCCCCACATTATCCCTGTCAGCAGCTGCTGCCTCCCTGGCACCTTCCCCCAGTGCTCTTGTGCAGTGACAGCCAGGGGACATGCTTCCAAACAGTTCTGATGCATCGTTCCCCTGCTGTGCAGTCAGACTCTTCACTGGGGTACCCAAGGCCCCTCTTCATGGGGCCTGACCCCCCAGAGCGCTGCAGGGTTCCCCATGCACACTGAGCTGTCTCCTGCCTCCTGGTTTTGCACATGCTGTGCCCACCCCCTGGGATGTTTTCTCTCCACAGGGGAGCTCCAGGAGACATCTCCAGCCCAACCCCAGGCGCCTCTTCCTCTGTGAGCCCACACCTCCTCGACCTTAGTGAGTGTCACATGCATCGTGCCTCTCCGCTTTCCAGTAGAGTGTAGACGTGGCCTGATCCACAGGAGTCTCCAACACACCCCCCTGAAACGAGGAGGCCAGCCTTTGGTCTCTCGTACTAGCCAGTTGCCGGCTGTGGGGCGGGGTGGGGGGGTGGTTTGCAGCTTCCCAGGGGAGGTGGCTCTCGCCATCTGAGGGCAGTTCGCAGGAAGGGCAGCCCTGAGCATCCGCGGTCGTCACCCCCACAAAGGGGGGTGGCGGGCGCACTGTCTGATTTCAAGGGTCTGGCAGGGCCCCAGCAGCATCCGCCACACCCCGGTCAAGTGGGTCCTCTGGCAGATTTCTGAAGGAATGAGGCGCATGTGGGTACTTGGTTCATCAGCACTGGCCTTCCCCAATCCCACAGCTGGGTGGCTGCCCCTGCAGACGGGCCTGCCCATGGCAGTCAGCACTTCAGTGAGCGGAACGTCCACCCCTGGGAGAAGTACTCTGAGCCCCGCCTGCTCACCGAGTGTCACTTATGTGCCCAGCCGTGCAGTAGGAGCACAAACCCACGTTCTCATTCAGTTCTCACGGCAGCCATTTTACAGACAGGAAGACAGGGGCTCAGAGTGGGGGTGTGCCTGCACGAAGGTCATGTGGGTGGAAGAGAGGGGATTCAAACCCACATCCAATGAACTCCTTGTCTGGTTCCTTCCCCCAGTGTGTGAAAGGCCCCAGGGTGAAGCCCTTCTTGCCCATCATAAGAGACTGGAGAGTTCAAGGTCATCTCTGTGCCCCACAACAGGGCTCAGCTAAACTCAGGGTCCCCAAGGGCCACATCTGGCATTTGCAAAAGTTGGGAGGCCCATGCATATGTTTTGCATGCCATTTGCATAATGGTGGCATCTGGTTTGCATGTGTCCACAAGGAGGGCCCATCAGCGCTGCACAATTTTTAAGTTTCTCCTAAGCAACTCTCAATGGCAGTCCATCCTGGCTTTACAGAGTCCAGGGTCCACGATTTCTGGACTCTCTCCCAGGCCCTCACCTTGGGGCTGCACACCTGCACACCCCAGGGACCTGGGGAAGCCATGCTTCTGCCCGGTTGGAAGGGATCACTCCCAACCCCTGCCCCAGAAATGCATGTGGGTTTGACAGTGACGTTTTTTGAAGCAGTGGGGGTGTAATCAAAATGCCCACTGGGCTTTGAGCGCGCTGATGTTTATGTTGAGGAGAGAGTGAGCCGGGCAAAGAGCCTTGCTGCACAGAACTTTCCAAGGTGGCCCTGTGTGCAGGGAGGTGGACTGCTCAGGCTCAGAGGAAAGGAAATGGGGTGGGTGGTGGGCAGGGACAAAGGGCTGCTGGAGCCTGGGGCCCCTATCCCAGGGCGGGTGCCCCCTCCAGCTGGCTCTGGGGTAGGTGAGTTTCCCTCAAGGGCAGGAGGCTCATCTGTGGTGGGAGAGACTTGTGCCAGAAAGCGAGCAGGGTCAGCGCTGTCTGCTTCTGTCTCTTTTAGGGGAACTACTTTCTGTAAAATTCTGGGAGGCTCTCATCGGTCTTATGTGGTTGGCCTCCACAAAAAGCAGAGAACATTCTGGGTGAGGTGGAAGGGTAGCGGACAGGAGCCTGGGGGTCTGAGGAATCCCTGGAGGCCTACAAGGGCTCTGCCAGGGGAGTGGGACACTGCTGAGCCAGCCTGCCCCTCTGCCCCCAGCAGCCCCTGGAGGAAGGAGGGACTGTGCAGGGTCTGACAGAGGCTCCTGCTCAGGCCCCTCACCGTGCCACTTACTGAGGGCCCTAAATGCAAGACATTTACACTCCCTGTCCAGCGTCATCTTGTCGTCCTGATGGCATCCTCTGTTCTTCCTCAAGAGACAGGTGGCACATCAGTCACTAGGGGCCCATGGGGGTTGGGAAAGCATGCCTCTGCGTATGTGCACAGGAGATTGGAGTGGGGTGGACTGAGTGTGCTGGATGTGGCCATGCATGTCCCCATGAACAGAAAGCAAGACCCTGTGTGTGGCCCCTCAGCCCGCCTCCACCCAGGTGTGGAAAGTCCAATCTGAGGGTGGGGGATGGGGGGCACAACTGGCTGCCGCCCTCCTCTGCCTCAGGCCTGCATAGGTTTTCTGTCTGGCAGATGCCTCATCGTCTGCGGGGGAGACCCCAGCCTCTGGCTGGACCCAGCCAAGACCCTGAACATCTCCCCCACGACGTCCTCCGCCCCCACCAGGAAGGGGCCTGGTGCTGGCTCCTGAAACTGTTCTAACTAAAGAGGGAACATGGCGTTTGATGTCAGCCACCTGGGAGAGGGGGAAGTGGGTCCGACTGTCCTTCCAGCCCCTTGCCACATGGACTTTTCTGTGTTCAGACAGGATCCAGCCTCCTCCCGGTGAGTTGTGGGCCCCACATCCGGGCTGGGGAAAGGAGTGAGAGGAAGGGGTGGGACCCCTCAGAAAAGGATCGTGGTTTCTGGGGCAGGGAGGGGGTTTCTTCCAGAGCTGGCTGGGCAGTGTGCTGCCCGGCAGTCAGAACCCAGCCTGGGCCGAGCAGCAGGGCCCTGTTCAGCTCCCACTCAGGCGTCTCTCACTTTCCTAGAAGTGGAAATTCAGCGGTGACCACATCAAGAGTATCCAGTCACTTATGGACACTGTGTGTCCTGCCCTCAGCAAAATGACTCGTGGCAGCCCTATTAAAGGCCGGAGATCACGCTAGCGCACTCGGTGGATTGCGGCGGAGTCTGAAAGACTGTCCTAGGCGGGCACTGCTTGGTTGCCCGGGTCGGAAGCCCATTCGAGCCAGTCCGAGCGCAGTGGGTTCTTGGAAGCAGGCAGGGCGAGAGTCATGAGGTGGCCAGTCCCTGTGCTTCTCTGAGTGCCAGGGCCTCTCGACTCCGCCCCTCTCTCCTGGCAGTTCTCCCCCTCAGCTCCCTGCTGCCTGCCCGCCGCGCGGTGGCTGCAGTGTGCCGTGATTTGTCCTTTCGCCGCCCCTCCGGGCCCCTGCAGTGGGTCCAATAGTGTCTGTTCCCCAAAATGCACATCCTCCTAGAACCTACAGTGTGACCTACTGTGGAAGCAGCACCTTAGCAGTGTGATTACTTCAGATGAGGTCACACTGGACTAGCCTGGGCCCTAAATTCAATGACTGGTGTCCTCGTGAGAAGAGAGGAGACCCAGAGAAGGCCACGTGGAGACGCAGGGAGGAGGCATGTGAAGACAGATATGGACACTGGAGTGCTGCAGCTACAAGCCAAAGAATGCCAGCGATGGCCAGGAGCCCCCAGAAGCTGGGCGAGGAACGGCTGGACCCTTCCCTAGAGTCTCTGCAAGGAGTAAGGCCCTGCGCACACCTTGATCTCCGATTTCTAGTGTCCAGGAGCGGGGAGAATAGATCTGTGTTGTTTTAAGCCGTGGAGTTTGTGGTGATTTGTTATGGCCGCCCTAGGAAATCGATACAGCGCCCACCTTGAAGCTGGATCCCCTCAGCCTCTGTGTCCCAACTTCTAAGCCCAGGAGGCAGACCCACAAGCCACCGAGGCTGGGGGAGGGCGGAGGCATGGATGTGGGTTTCAGAACTGCCCCGTTCTGGCACCCTCGATATCATCGCTTTACCCGGAGGGTGTGGATTTTCATCTCAAAGTCAGGTTGGTGCGAGGTCTCTCCAGGTGTGCTTCAGAGTCCCTTGCCTTCTGCACACCTGCCAGCTACTTGGGTGAAGACACAGAAGGCTGTGGTCACCTGTGAGGATGAGACAAAGCCAGGAAGAAGTGCCACTCTGTTGGACACTGAATCGGGATTCAAAACGCTTTTTGCAGGTTAGAGGGTCGACAAGATGGTGCTGCCTAAGGAGAGCTGCAAAGGCCCACGCTAAGGTGCCAAGAGGCAGCTTCACGAGGGAAATGCAGAGGACGCGCGGCTCAACAGCAGCTCTTTGTGAGAAACACCTAAAGCGATTCTTTAGCCAGACGCTAATAACGAGCCCCTGCCGTGGTCCAGCTAGCTAAGAGTTTAGCTGCACGGAAAGAAGCAGAGCATCCTTGGCTGGGCTGGCAAGGTGAGAGGCATTTGCGGCTCAGTGCAGCCCACACCTAAGAGACAGAAATAACACGGGACCCCACCAGGAAACCAGAGGGACAGCCTAGCCACCCGACCGGGTTGCAGAGGCTTGGCGAGGGGGAATTGAAATGCCCAGTGGGGGGAATAACAGAGTTATCAGATCTCCTGGGCACCTCCGGACAACGCCGGGTACGTGGAGGCAAAGTTAGCCAACGGGGACGCCTTGGGCCCTATTACAAGTAGGTGGCTGTGGAGGTGTTGCTGGCGCACCTCAAAATACCGTCCTCTCAGCTTCAGAGCCCTGGACCACGGTCCCCAGGTGCACACCGGCTTCTAAGACCAGCGTGTCAGGACGGTGGGTGGGCGGTTCCCGTATAGCCCCGCGCCCAGGCCGCCCCCAGGGGTTTGACTGGGCTTCTCGGCGGTGCACGCAGGACGCCGGCCCGGCGGTGGATGGGTGTGTTTGGGGTGTCTCCCAGGGCGCGACGGCCCGCGCTCCCAGCAGCCAGGGGCTGCTCCCTTCTTAACCTCTTGCTTTCGGGCGGCCCCTCGCGCGTCAGCTCGGAGCCAGGGCGGGGGGCTGGCGGCAGAGAGGGGGCCGGCGGAGGAGAGCGAGCGGCCCCAAGTTTATGCTAATCCGCGCAGAGCCCGCCTCCCGCCTCCCCTCCGCGGCCCTAGCCGCGAGCAGCGCCGGCCACTCCGCGGGACGCAGCCGCTGCGAAGCGCCAGGCGGCGGGGCCAGCGAGCTCCGGGAACCGCGAGCGGCGGCGGGACCCGGGCAGCGAGCGGCGGGGCGCTGCGGCGGGCGGACACCGGCGGGGGCCCCGCATGGGGCCAGGTGGGGACCCAGGAGCGGCGATGGGCCGCCGCCGCCTGCCGGTCTGGCTGTGTGCCGTCGCGGCGCTGCTCTCGGGGGCGCAGGCCAAGGGCACCCCACTCCTCGCGCGGCCCGTGCCGCCTGGTGCATCCCGCTACAGCCTATACACGACGGGATGGCGCCCGCGACTGCGCCCGGGGCCGCACAAGTAAGCGCGGGCCGCATGTTGGGCGGGAAGTGAGAGGGATGGGCCCCACGCCGCAGCTCCCACCTGCCCCGACCGCGCGCGGGGGAGGCAGGGTGCTGGCCACCGAGGCCTCGGCGCGGAGGGGGCGGCTCCCGGGGGCCAAGCCTCTGCCGGCCGGGCGCCCCACGCCTTGGGAGGCTGCGGGACTGGCGAAGAAAAATAAGCTGAGGGGGCCTGGCGCGGCGGCGGGGATCCTGGCAGTGCCCGCGGAAACCTTTCCAGCGAAGTAACATTTTCCAGCTGCGCTGTGTGCAAACCCTGGGCGCAGCAGACCAGGTGGAGGGAGGGGGAGGGCGGTCCGCACACGAGCACGCGGGGCTCTCCCACACACGGTGCCCGGGCCTCCCATTGCTTCGCTGCCCTACCAGATAGGATATGGAGCCCTGCATCCAGTGGCCCACCCTCTCCCTCAGTGAGACTGGCCCCAGCAACTCCTTGGTAGTCCCAACATGGCCGAGTCACAGAGCTGCTGGAGGTCCCGGGTCCTGGGTTCGTGTTGTGGCTCCAGAGCCCAACAGCAGTCCACAGGTGGCTGGTTTATGCCAGGCGACTGCCACCCCAACCCCTGTGGCCTGCCTCAGCTTCTGGCCCTTAGTAGGCAATGGCTGGCCAGCTGGCCTCCACCAGGTGAGATAGGGGCTCTGCCTGGGGTGTTAGCTGAGTTTGAACTCTAGCTGCATTTGAGAGGTTCTATAGGAGGAGAGTGTCCAGCCCATAGCTGACGCTTAGTGGGCCTGGGCATGGCCCAGCAGGCTTCCTGGAGGAGGCAGTGGAAGAAATGATATGAGAATGAGGAACCAGGAGCAGAGAGGCAGGGGTCAGAAAGCTGCAAGGTGGGGTTCACTTCCCCAGGGGCCAGTCAGGGGAGGAAGAGAGAAGTGTGGGTTCAAAGGCGCAGAGGCACCAAATCGAGACCTCAGAAGCCTCGAATGCTGAGATGAGGCTTGAGAGCCTGCGAGGGGTCGGGAAAGGGTGGGGAACCTGGCAAGACCTTGGTGGGGGATCCAGGGTGAGCTCCTCCTCCAGGCAGGGAGGGGAGAGGTCAGACCAAGGAAGGGCAGCTGCACCAGGCTCCTGGTTCAGTACAGGCTTAGCCCAGTGACCACCGGGCGAGGCCGGGATCAGAGAGGCCAGTCGCAGGGCTGGACCCCAGGCCCAGGCCAAGGGCCCTGGCTCCCGGGCCCAAGGGGAAGTGTAGAAGAAAGGTGCGGTCACATCTCCTACAGATGGAGGCGGGGGTGTGGGAGCTCCAGGGGCCCAGCCCAGGCCAGATACTCCAAGGATGCCATTCTTCCCTGCAGGGCCCTGTGCGCCTATGTGGTGCACAGGAATGTGACCTGCGTCCTACAGGAGGGAGCAGAGAGCTACATAAAGGCTGAATACCGGCAGTGTGGATGGGGGCCCAAGTGCCCCGGCACAGTCACGTGAGTGCACCTCCATCCCACCCACTCAGGATCCCTGGGCACACGCCCGAGGCCTGCCCTCCGCTGAGAGCAGCAGCCAGATCTCTAAGGGCTGTAACCCCTTGGACTCTAAGGGAGGAGACTCTGGCTCCCACACCAGCGGGAAGGAGGGGCCCAGGGAGGAGTCGGGCGCAGGCTCCCGTCAGAGCCCGGCCACAGGGTGACCAGGGGAGGGTTTCTAAGGGAGAGGAAGCACCAGGCAAGGAAGCAGAAGCAGTGTCAAGGGGCGTGGGGGACAAGGGAGAGCAGAGGGCCACGCTGGCAGTGGTTGATGCCAAAGGGCCCCTGCGCAGACTCAAGCAGGGCTGTGGTGACTGTGGAGAAGGCTGGCCAGGGTGAGGGGTGGGAGCCGGCCGGTGGAGCTCCGGCTGGACAGACGGGGCTGTGAGAGGGCACGTGGTGCACATAGGCGGGAGGCGCAGTTCTGTGCTTGGAGAGCTTTAGACGCAGGTCTGAAAACAAATGTATTTGTGTGGGACCCCTGGGCACAGGCCGAGGCCTGACTTCAGTAGGTGCACAGGTACATGCTGAACAGGTGAGGGAGTGGCCCCTGCTCTGCCTTTCCCCCTTGGCCCTTCCCTCTGTGCTCAAAATCCAGGGCGCCCTCTCACCAGCCTCTGTGACCAGAGCTGTTTCCAGAGTAGGCTGGGGAGCAGTGAAAAGGACTAAGGGGAGCTGATGGGAGCCCAGAGTGGCCCCCAGGCAATGAGAGGGGCTGCTTGCCCCAGCTGCAGGGCAACACCCCTCACCTATCCACAAGGGAGGGGCTAGGGCTTTGTCAGAATTCTTCAAGGTACCACCAAAGCCAGAGTGGGATTTCTGATGACGATATGAGCTCAGGGGGTCCAGGGGGTCCTGCGAGCCCTGGGGCTAAATTCCTGCTTGCCTTCTGCCCTGACCCATCTCTGAGCTGAGGCTAGGCTTGCTTCCACCCCATGGCCCTGTCACCTAAGCACAGAAAAAGGAGACTCTTGGGGCTGTTGTAGAGGTGGGAAGGCATCTAGACCATATCCATGCGTCTGAGAGTGGCCCTGAACACCAGCCAGGGGGCATGGTCACCGGTCAGCAAGTGGGCGCCTCAGCCCACCAATACAGAGCTCTGCCCTCTCCCCATCCCTGGCCCAGGTACCGCACATTGCTCAGACCCAAATACAAGGTCGGCTACAAGATGGTAACGGAGCTCTCCTGGCGTTGCTGCCCTGGGCTCAATGGAGAAGGCTGCCCTGAGCACCTCACAGACCACGGGGCTGCCCCACCCCAGCCGGAGCCTGAGCCCCAGACTCCCTCCAGGCAGCTGGGCCCAGGCCCCAGGCCCCCTCCTTCCAGCAGGGCAGTCCCCAGCCCTTACGGTGAGTTTGCTCATGGAGACCCCACCAACGTGGTTGGGTTTTCAGGGGAGGTGGGAAGGCCACTGACCTAGGCCAGCAGAGCTCAGGTAGGGCTAGGGAGGGTGCATCCCGTGCTGGGCAAAAGGGTGAGTCCCCAGGCCCCCACCCAGAGCCGATTGAACTATGCCCAGCAAGGCTGGCTTGGAACAGAAAATCTCTCGGGTGGCTTGGCAACGGGACATGCTGAGAGAGCCAGGCCAGTGACACTCCTGGGGTCGTCTCCTCCTCTTTCCCAGGAAGGAAAGGCCCAGGGTTGTTTGGTGAACGGCTAGAACGCCTGGAGGGTGAGGTCCAGCGCCTGGCACAAGCATATGGTACCCTCAGCGGCCTGGTGGCCAGCCACGAGGACCCCAACAGGGTGGCTGGTGGCCCCAGAGCTCCTGTTACCCCTGTGGGCTTTGGGGTCATCCCCGAGGGGTTTGTGAACCCTGGAGACAGAACTGGAGGGCCATTCACACCTCCCCTGGACGAGATCTTGAGCAAAGTGACAGAGGTGAGCAACACGCTACGGACCAAGGTGCAGCTGCTGGACGAGGTGCACGGGATGGCCCTTGGCCACGAGGCCCACCTGCAGCAGCTACGGGAGGCCCCCCCATCTCCACTGACCTCCCTGGTCCTGCTGGACGAATACGTGGACCAGCGGCTGCACCGACTCTGGGGGAGCCTGCTGGATGGCTTCGAGCAGAAGCTGCAGGGCGTCCAGGATGCGTGCGACCTGCGGGTGCAGGAGGTGCAGCAGCAGTGCGAAGAGGGTCAGGCAGCCAGCCGGAGGCTGCACCAGAGCCTGGATGGCCGGGAGCTGGCCCTGCGCCGGGAGCTCTCACAGCTGGGGACCCGGCTGCAGGGCCTGAGCATGGCTGGCAGGGGCAGCTGCTGCAGTGAGCTAGCCTTGATCAGTGCCCGCGTAGACAGCCTTGAGAGGAGCCTGCAGGCCATCACCGAGGCCCAAAGGGGCCATGGACCCACCACCAGGGATGAGCTCATGCGACTCTCTGCTGCCATGCTCCAGGGTGGTGTGGATGGATTTCTCGAGGGGCTAGAGACCCTCAATGGGACGGAGAGTGGAGGGAGGGGCTGCTGTCTTGGGATGAAGGAGGGGGGGTGGGGGGTGGGGGGCTTCAGGACCACGCTGGAGGAGCGTGTGCAGAGCCTGGAGGAACGCCTGCTGACACTGGCCGGGGAGCTGGGCCACGACAGCGCCCCACCAGGCAGGTCGGCACGGCCCCTGGTGCAGACAGAGCTGGCCGTGCTGGAGCAACGGCTAGTCTCACTGGAGACCTCATGCACCCCCAGCACCACCTCAGCCGTCCTGAACAACCTCATGGCAGAGGTGAGGTCCTGGCAGAGCCAGACTGAGGCTCTTCTGCACCAGGTGACCAGCCACACGGCCCTGCTCCAGCAGCTCAATGGCACCATGGCCGAGGTCCAGGGGCAGCTGGCAGAAGCAACAGGCAGCTCACTCCAGGGCGAGATCACCCTGCTCAAGGTCAACCTGAACTCTGTGAGCAAGTCACTCACAGGCCTCAGCGACTCCGTCAGCCAGTACTCTGATGCCTTCTTGGCCACCAACACGTCTCTGGATGAGCGGGAACGCAAGGTGGAGGCCGAGGTCCATGCCATCCAGGAGCAAGTCAGCAGCCAAGGCTCACGGCTTCGTGCTGGCCACCGGCAGGTCCTGAGCCTGCGGGGGGAGCTGGAGCAACTCAAGGCCGGTGTGGCCAATGTGGCTGGCGGCCTGAGCCGCTGCCAGGACACAGCCCAGAAACTCCAGCATGCGGTGGGCCACTTCGACCAGAGGGTGGCACAAGTGGAGGGTGTGTGTGGGAAGCTGGGCCTGATGGCTGCAGACCTGGAGAGCTTGCCCACCGAGTCGCTCAGGCCCAGGGAGGGCCTTTGGGGCCACGTGGACCAGCTGAACCGCACGCTGGCCCAACACGCACAGGACATCGCCCGTCTCCGGGATGACCTGCTAGACTGCCGGGCCCAGCTGGCCGAGCAGGCGCGGCCCGGGCAGGCCAACTAGGCGGGCTGGACAGGACCCAACCCCCAGATCCCACCAATCCTGGGGCCATCGCCCCAGGTCCCAGACCACGCCTCCCTGCCTCCTCTGGCCAGCACAGATGCCACTTCAGAGGCCACTGAAGGCAGTCTTGGTCCAGCTCCACGTGACTGTCTGACATTAATACCTATATGCTCAGTGCCGCACCAACTGGACAGTTCAGGATAGCGGTCAAGGCGGGTAGGACATGCCTGAGGCCAGGGTGGCTCCATGAGACCTCACAGTCCAGTTTACCGACTGCTCTTCCGTGGACACACGAGTCGGCGCCTGTGCAGACTGCAGGTCCGCTCTCAGCGGCCTGTCCACGGCTCCCTCTGCCCACAGACAAGAGGCCGGCCCCATGGAGGCTTCTGGTCCTTTGTCCCTTCAGCTTTTCTCCCCAGCCATCTGGGCTGTGTCTGCAGGAAGGTGCTGCCCCTAGCACAGTCCTCACACGTGGCAGCTTCACAGACGCTGTTTCTGAACCAAGGACCAGAGGTTCCCACCACCCCAAAGGCCCTCAGGACGGCACAGAAACACAGGTCAGCCAAGAGTTCTCTTTATTCCTTTTGGTCCTCCCCCAAGGTGAGGGCTTAGGCAGCTGTAGATTCCCAGAGGAGGGCATTGGGGCCAGGCCATCTGTTTGGAGACACCCCTCCCCTTGCCAATTTATCCTTTTCTTTCTCTTCCCCAAAGATGTTTTCAGGGCACTCTGGTCCCCACATAGTCCTCTCCTTCCCATTTGGGGGAAATCTTTAGGGCCCCACGGTCTGAATGAGGCCAGGCCCTGGGCCGGAGGGAGAGGGCTCCAGGCCTAGTTTCGAACATCCTTGCAAACCGGCCCCGCTTGGGTGACCGGGAAGTCATGAGAAATGCAGGCAGGACACTACCAAGGAACACTCTGCAGACGCAAGTGTTCGTCTGGCCTGCGCAGTCCCCAGAGACCCTGATGCCCGTCTCTGCCGAGGCTCCTGGCCTCAGTTTCCCCGCAGCAGCACGGACCCTGCCCTGCTGTCCTGCAGGTCCCTGTGGCCCTGCCTTCTCGTTTCTCAACATCTGGTATCCTGCCCTCCACAGTGGTGCTACTGGGGGCGGGCGGGCCTGGATTAAAGCTTTTAACCTCTCCAAAGGTGCTTTCTTCCCCAAAGGGTATCTGCCCTCCACAGTGGTGCTGTTGGGGGAGGGGAGGCTGCCGTGGGGTGAGGCCTGCTTCCTGCAGCTCCTTGGGCAGGAGCTGGCTCAGCAGCTGTGCAGACACTGAACTGACCAGCAAAAGCTAGGGGAGGGCGGCAAGGCCAACCCCCACCTGTCTGGCAGGGTTTAGGGCTGCATCCTCAGGGGATGTGCTGAGGCGTCTGGCTCAAGAGCTGTGGGAAGGGGCCAGGGCCACGTAAGGGTCTGGCTGCAGAGGGCATGGATGGTCCAGGCTCCCCAAAAGGGGCGGGGGGAGCCCTGTGTTCTTCCCAGATGCTGATCTGCTCACTCCTCACTGCTGCCACCAGCCTTCCCCGAGCCTGCAGCTCTCAAGCCCCAGTGGGGCCTCCCTCTTCTCTGTCCTGCCAAGAGTTGAGGTGAAGTCCCACAGTGGTAGGGACAGAGACATCAAAGTGTCAAGGCACGGAGAACACTGCAAGGGCCCAGGTGACAATCATTTAATGGCCACAGGCCAGGGCCACGCTGAGGCCTGGAGCAGCTGCCCCAGCCCCTGCAGCTTGGCTGGCAGAGGTGAGAGACGGCAGGAAGGAGAGAGGCTGCTAGCCAGCGCCCAGCCCCGCTCCTCTTCACCGTCGGGCTGGTCCCCTGGCACCCAGCTGCCGACCCCTGTGCCCTGGGACACCATCAGTTCTGGGCCAGGCCAGGGAGGAGAGGGCAGCCAGGGCAGGTTCAGGCCAGGGCGTCAAGGTCCACGGCGGTCAGTGGCTCCCGCCAGTAGCAGAAGTTGCTGTATTCAGGGTCGGCCAGATCTGTGCTGGGGCCACGGGCCACGGGCGGGAAGAGGAGCTCGACCACCTCGCCGAGCCGCTCATACCTACGAGCAGGACAGGGCCAGCACTGAGAGCCTGAGCTGTCACTGGGCCACGGCCTCTGTCATGTCGGCAGAGACCGCAGGGTGCCAGGAGCCATGGGGGAGGAATAGAGTCCCCGGTGGGGCAGTGGAATGGGGGCCCAGGGGAGGCTAGGGCATGGGGATGTGGCAGGGCATAGAGGGCCATGGCCGGGTGTGGCCTCACGTGGATTTATGGTTCTTCATGGGCTCCCGGATGAGCTCTCCTCGGGGGTTGACTGTGAAAATCCGAGATTCTGGGAGGCCCACCCGCCGGTAGGCAGTGACGTCCTGTGGGAGACAGGGAGGGGCTGGTGGGCTGGGCGGCGGGGAGAGGTGCCTCAGCCCTCGGGAGGAGACACTCACGTTGGGCCTGTTCCCAAAGGCGGCGTAGAAGGGCTGTCCCTGGGGCAGGAACAACTGCTGGATGTCGCTCAGGCAGGCAATCTTGAACACCTCTGGCTTCTTCTCGATCACCTCCCTGGGGAGCCAGGGCCGTGAGCAGGGAAGGCAGCCGAGGAGGGGTAGCCATCAGCAG
This sequence comes from Macrotus californicus, assembly GCA_007922815.1. Lineage (NCBI taxonomy): Eukaryota > Metazoa > Chordata > Mammalia > Chiroptera > Phyllostomidae > Macrotus > Macrotus californicus. Next base: position 57,509 of record VMDR010000902.1, on the reverse strand, counting down.
ATGGCAGGGTCAGGGGACACAGGCCTTGTGCTGGGCTGGCACTGGGCCCGCACTCCTCCCAGAGGGGTGGGCTTGTGTCAGTTAGGGGGGTTACCTGTGCAGGGCGGAGAAGAGGCTGCTGGGAGACAGCAGGATGGGTCCCCTGGGGAGGCCGCAGCCCCGCTCGCTCACCCACTGCAGGTACGCCTTGGTGAGGTCGGCCATGCCAATGGCCCGCGCTGAGCAGTACAGGAACTTGTATCCATTTCTGGGGGTGGGGGACAGGTGGCACAGAGCCATGAGGGACCAGCCAGCGCCCATCCTGTCCCTTTGGCTTCAGCCAGCTCAACCCAAGCCTGGGGCTCTGGCCTCCAAACCCAGAAGCCTTTGCAGGGAAGGGACGTAGGGAGAACCACTGGGCCAGGCTGGAGGCGGCCTAAGTAGGAGGAGCATAGACAGACTCCCGAGGCCAAGGTGGACCAATGTGGATGAGGGTCTGAGCAAGCCTGTAGACTTCCTCTCTAGCCTGACGGCCAGCAGTTAGACTCCAATCCCAGACTACAGGCGGAGGCCCAGTGGGCAGGTCTCCTCTCTGGGACATGGCCTGGCTACTTCCCTTGTGGGCCCCGCTGGTCTCCAAGCCTGGCTTCCCAGGGCCAAGGCCATGGTGACCTCAGGCATCCTGGCACCAGCCCCCAGGGCCCTGCCCAGCCCCAGCCTTGGCACTCACAGGTGGATTCTGTGGTAGAGGCTCGTGATGCCCTGGTGTGTCCAGTCTTTCCCCAGCTGGGGCAGGATGTGGCCCAGAGCATCGGACCTGGATCGCAGGGGAGGAGTCACTCCAAGGCAGCCACCTGTGGCCCTAACATTCCACACACGAGGCCCTGGTCCCAGGCCTCACTCCCAGCCCCAGCAAGGTGCACTTGGAGGGCCTCTCCCCTGTCCACTGTCTCCCAGCACAGAAGGGGCAAGTTTCTAGGCCCCACCCCCTGCCAACCAGGCCTCACTTGGTGATGGTGCCGTCGATGTCTGAGATGACCACCTTGTCGTCCCACCTCCACAGGTAGATGGTGGCCCTGCAGCGGCAGGTGCCCTGGTACTGGGTTGTCACACTGAAGACCACCTCATTGGCACCTTCTTGCAGGTTCAGCTGCCGCTGGGGCCGGGCAGACAGGGAGCTGTGATCCGCTACAGACGGGCACTGTCTACCCCCTGCCACCCGACACTGTGGCCTTCGACCCCCAGGCCTCTCACTCTCCTCTCCTTCCTGACTCAGAGGACCTGCCAGAATCCATCAGAGAGAGCCACACACAGACACACCCACATGGGCAGAGGGTGTCCATGAGAAGGAAGGGAAGGGTCCTGTGGGGCCCGCACCGTGTTGGGGAGTGGAGGGCAAGGCCCGGCCTGTGGCTCCTGCTGATGTTTCTCGGGTCAGCCCCAAGGCTGGCATAGCCCTAGACAGGGAGATACCCCACTACATGGCAGGGGACCTGTGGGGGCCATCACAGGGGCTGGGGTGCCTATGATGTCCTGCAGAGAGACCCTGGCCCTGTCCTTGGTCCATAGAGATGGATCAGGGCATTGCTCGGCCATGGTGGGGGTCACCCCCAGGGTACCACACAGGTGGCATTTGCTTGGCACCAGGCCGGCCGGGTCCCCCTGGGCGCCTCCCTAACCACGGGGTCACACTCAGGGAGAAAGCATTCTTCTGACAGGCTCCACCAGTTACTGCGCACAAAGACGTGACTCTGGGGCCACTCTGAAGGCCTGTCATCAACACTGGATTCCTTTCCTGTGGCTTCCGAGGGCAGACCCAGGGCCAGCCGACCCACTGTGGGTTAGTATTTCAGGCATAGAGAGGGCTTTTCCAGTGAGAGCGTTGGACAGAAAGAAATGCACTGGCACATAAAGAAGTGAGCCCCCTGCCCCTGGAGGTTTCAAGCAGGCGCTGTTAGGGAGGTGGCCAAGGGGGATGGATCCTGGGCTTTGGTGAATGCATGAGGCCGTTCCTTCACTGGGCCCTGTATGGCTCTGGGACAGGGTTATCACTGCATCCCCACCCCCCACCTGCACACAAACACGTCTGTGTGCACACTCACGATCTGGTCGGAGGAGAGACGGAGGGACTTCTTATAGGCAGGAGTGTAGGCCGGAGGCAAGGGCGGCAGGGAGGGAGCCTCGAGGATCACGGGGCTGTCTGGAGCGTCATCCTCGCTGCTCAGGACGTCCATCTTGTCCCTGCAGGCAGCCCAGCTCTCAGGGGCCCTCCCCCAGCTAAAGGTCCTGCACTTGCAGTAGCCACCCCTTGTCCCAGGCCACACGGAGCCTGGGCCTGTCCCTGCCCCTTCAGAGACAACCAGGGGGATCAGAAAACCCTCCCTCTAGGTGGTAGCGGACTAAGGATTCAGGCCGGCAGTCTACACCCAGAAAGGTGACGGCAGAGCTGGAGCCGAGGGCCGGGGCTCTCCACGCTCAGCACCTCTCCACAGCCAGGATGCCAGCGCCCGACTTGGGAGATGTTTACTAGGAAACCTGGAAATGTCTTAGGGTTGTTCCCAACCTCACCTGCCCTGGTTTCTGCTGGCTCACCCTTGGTCACCCCCGCGCCCGTCCCCCAACCTCGGGCCTTCTGGGTCTGTTCAGAAGTAAAAAGGAAGCAAGGCCAGCTAGCAGAGAGGGGGGCCCTGCCGCTCTTCATGTGGTGGCCCCTGGTCTGGGACCCCTCCCAGCTCTGCCATTTCTCGACTGTGGGACCTTAGGTATATCTCCAAGTCTCAGTTTTCCCAACTGTGAAATGGGGTGTTTCTCAGGAAAAAGAAAGGGTGTAGAAGTGATTGGGCGGTGACCAAGAACCACGCTCGGCAAGGTGCTGGCTCCACCCTGCCTTCCTAGGGCGGGCCTTCCCAGGCTCCCAGCCGTGAGATCAACTCACCCCCTCGGCTCCCTGGCCTTAGTCTTCTCCCTCTGGGCACTTTGCTGTGGGACAAACATTCATCCAGTGAACAATCAGCTCCTGCCTGGGCTGGCCCCACCCTGAGACCGTAACCACCCACCTCCTCAGCTGGGAAGTCCCTGCGTCGCCAGGAAAACCACCACCGCCCACCCTTCCTGGGCATCTTCTCCTTCTCTAGCTTGTCCACGGTGCTCTGGGGGCAGAGAAAGGCCATGGCATTCACCTTTGCTTGCCCTCGGGGCCCCCCTGAGGCCAGTCTGGGGCTGACCACCAGCAAGGCGCTGCCGACCTGGAGGCTGAGCAAGCACACCCATCTCCATCCTGGGGTTCCCGTAACTCAGCACCGGAGGCCAAGGTCCACTCCTGCCCATCCCTGCTCCATCCCAGCCCTGACCCCCAACCTCTAGCCCACCCTCGGCCTGGCCTCCCACTCTTGTGCGTCAGTGCTTTGGGAGTTTCTCAAGATCTGGTACTCCCCGCATGATGCCACCAAGTGGCAGCAGGAAGGACAATCGATAGCCAGTACTCTCCTCAACCTCCAAGACCAACACAGGCAACTCCAGAGGTCGGTGATTCTGTCCCATGCACAGCTCCCTCTGTATGTTACCACTACCACCTGGTGGGGGCAACATGACCTGGTGAAAAATACTGACTAGATTTGTGCTTCCTACAAACACAGAATGGTGTTTGGGGTGGGTTGGCCAGGGCACCCACTGGAGCTGGGAACAGGCCGGAGGAGTCTCCCAGGGGCCTCGGTGGTAGGTCTGTCCAGGTGAGGACAGCCAGGCAGGAGAGTGACCCCCTTCCTTCCTACAGGCTGTGGTCCTAGCTCAGACTCAGAGCCAGCCAGAGGATGGAGCTGAGCATCACCAAAGGGAGGCACCAGCGGTCTACATCTGGTTAGTGATGTCCTTCGGCAACTCTAATCAAGTGGAGAACAATAGACCAGGGCAGGGCCCTGGACCACTTCCAGAAGGGCAGAAGGGGCAAGGGCAGGTCAGCACTGGGTGGAGGTTCTGGGAGGGAATGAAGAGGCTGGGTTCCTTCCCACCTCCGAGCACCTATACAGGCTGTTCCTGCCCCCCTGATTGCTTAAGGCTTAGTCACCCTTCCGATCTCTGCCCACTGGGCACTTGCTCAGTGAACCTCCCTGTCACAGGCTCTCAAAGCGCCCCAGTCCTCTCCTTCACAATGCTGGTGGTGAACTTTACATTCACCTGGCTGTCTTTGATTAGCTGGCTTTCTTTGAGGGCATGACTGTTGCCGGCACACAGTAGGTATGCAACACGTGTGCTGACAAAGCAAGAGAGCACCCACAGCCCAGCCTGGAGAGGTTTGCAGGGTAAGGTGAGAAGCGGGACCCCCACCTCCCAAGCCCCAACTCCCAGATTGCAGCCTCCTATTGGAGGCACGTCCCTGGTGAATGTGTAACCCCCTCTGGTTTGTCCTGAGCTCCTTTGGAGTCAAGTCCCAATCCAGTGGGATTCAACTAAACCAGGAAACCGGGGAAGGGTGTGGCCTTGTCCACAGCATGGAGGAGGCTTCAGGGGGACCTTGGTCTCCTCTCCCAGAGTGGGTCTTGCAGCCAGTCAGCTCCAGGCCCATCGCTGCCCACCCTCCAGTTCCTGGCTAAGGGCCTCCTACCCCAGGCTATGGCCACTTTCCGCAGGAGGCTGAGTGGTGCTCAAACCATTACCTTGGGCAAATTCTTCTGGAAAGCTTGCAGGGAGAGGACCATGGGGGCAGCTACTGCCCAGTTGTAGTGCCTGGAGGGACAGAACATGGCGTTGAGGCTGCAGGACCGACAGGGCCACGGAGGGGCGGGGTGACTGTGACAGCCAGCAGCCGGCCCTGGTACTTACTTCTCGTTGACTTTCACCACCAGGTTAGGGTCGTCCAGGAGGCCAGGGTTTTGGGCAAGGTCCTGGTAGGAGACTACGTGCTTGTTGAACTTCTCTGGGTACAGGGCAGAGCGTGAGAGGGGAGGCTGACATCTTGCGTGTGGCCCGCTGCCCCGCCTCTCCTGGTCCCTCTGCACCCTACCACTCAGGCCTCCCACAGGGCCCCTCCCTTCCTGTGGTTTTGCACCTGCTGCACCCCGGGCACTGGCCGTCCTGGATTCATAGGATAAGTCACAGCTGAGCATCAAGCCTTTGATTCACAGGGCCTTGGGAATGCCCACCCTTGCTGGTGGGGCGTGGGCTCCACAGGTAGGAGTGCCTGGCCAGCCTCACGCTTCTGCTGGCCCCCCAGCCCCAGGCTCAGCGCTAGTCCACAGAAGGGCTCAGGGTCGGACATACCTAGGGAAATGTCCTGGCTGTCAGCCAGTCCACCACAGAGGGACAGCGTTATTGTGTCCACTGTGTCTGGGGTGGGTTCTGGCTCTTGTTCAGGGTTGGGGTCTCCCAGCATCCTCTGGCTACTGGGTTCACTCCACCTCCTGGCTCCCAGCCCACAGTCACTGCAGGGCAGGGGGAAAGGGGCCAACGATGACATGAACACAAGGAGGCTGGGAGCAGGGTCCTCCCCCTGCCCTGGCCCCTAATAGCCAATCCCTGGCCCGATGGGCCCCATCCCGAGACACCTGGCACCCAGAACTCAGGCACCTCTGAGGGAAGTAAAGGGCTGCATTCTCAGAATCCAGGGAGGACAAGTCATCCAGGTAGATGTCACTGGGGCCCAGGTGCTGGCTTCTCTTCACGGAGCCTGAGGGCAGAGGGGGGCGCCTGTAGGCCTGACGCGCGCTCAGCAGCATGTGTGTGACCCCCTTGCCTGTGAGTGCCCTAAAGCACTGCCGTCCAGCAGACTTTCCACAATGAAAGAAATGCCCTCGGACTGCACACCCAGCATGGGCGCACTTAGCATGTGGTGTGACGGAGGAATGGCGTTTTAGAGGCCACTTAATTTTAACCTTCAATAGCCACGAGTAGCCAGTGACGGCCAATTTGGGTGGCGTGGCGCAGGCCCAGTGCCTTCCCAGGTGCTCAGGATATAAAGCCCAGCTGGGGAGCCGGGAACTCATGTCCCTACTCCCTCTCCTACCCTCTCGGCTGCCTCACTCAAGACACACCAGCTGCCTCAGTTCCCAGACGTGAAATCTCTCCCCTTCCTCACGACCTTGACACGTGCCATCTCTTTGCCTAGAATTCTCCTTCCTGATCCTCACTTGGCTAGGTCTTCACACCTCAGCTCAAACATCACCCACTCACAGAGGCCTTCCCTGACCACATGGTCTAAACAGCCCCCACCCCACCCAGTGATCTGTCCCCTGTCACCCATGTACCCCCTTCCTGGCTTATGCACATGCCATCTGTCTGCCCCACTGGGTTGTGAGCCCTGTGAGGGCTGGTGCCAAACACAGTGCCTGGCATGCAGTAGGTGCTCAAAACATGCCTGATGCCCCAGAGCCCACCCAGGAGGTAACATGAGCCTGCGGAAGCACTGGGAGGGCGTCCAGCCATCACTCACCTTTCTTGCTGGAGACCCCCTCTGACTGCCCGGTGGGAGCCAGGCCCTCCAGACCCGCCCAGCTCCATGACTTTGAGGCAGGAGAGAGGCCTGCATCCCTGGACCTCTGCGTGTTGGTTTGTTCTCGCTCAGGGGCAAGGAGAGGGGGACCCACCGGAGCGGGCACCGCTGTGTCAGGCCGAAGGTCAGGGGTGCCGGGCTCTCCTGGAGGAGGTGAAGCTGACCTGGTGCTGCCATCAAGTGCGGCCATTGAGGACACAGGCCACTCAGCTTTGGCCACCTTTAGTCAAACAAATGAGGAGGGTTGGGGGCCAGGCCGATGCAGGGCCTGCCTCCCACATCCCACAAGGCCTTGGGGAGGTGGCCCAAGTCTCAGTCACTCCAGTTCTTCCCCGCAGGGGCTACAGAGTGTCCTGAAGGGACGGGGGTTGACACGGAGGAACTCACCTTGGGCAGCCTCCCCCAGGACCACTGCATGTGGGACTCAGCTCTCAGGGGGCTGGGCTCGGGAGTCTTCACCTCCAGCTCCGAGTCGCTCTTAGGAGACATCAGCCCACCTGATGAAAGACTGCAGGAAACAAGAACTCAGATGCCCCAAAGTCAGCCTGCTGCCCAGCCCAGCCCAGCCCGGGAAAAAATGTTCGCAACACATATTTGTGCCTGTGTTGGATCCAGAATGCACAACCATACAAAGGATGCCTACAGATCAGCGATAAGAAGGCAGTCCAGTTAAAAAAGGGGGGGCAAGTTTGTGATGCTTAATGGGTGCAGAGTTTCCACCTGGGGAGATGGGAAGTTCCAGAACTAGACAGGGACGGTACTAGATGGTGGCACACTTTGAATGGTGCACCTTTACAGCAGTTACAATGATCAATTTTATGTTTTGTGCGTTTTACCTCCATTTTCTTTTTAATGGGCAAAAGACTTCAACACCTTACAAAGGAGATGTACAAGTGGCTGGTAAACCCGTTAAATGTGTTCTAAGTCATTATTTATTAGAAAAATGTAGATGGAAGCCACTCTGAGACCGTGGCCTCGAGGCCCCGCCTGCAGCCCACTGGGACTCTCACCTGGCCTGGGAGGGCCACTCGCCATCGGAGTAGGGGTGGCAGTCTGTGGGCTGTGACGAGGACTCCCCCTCCGACTGGATACTGCTGAGGGGCCACGTTGAAATAAATGTTCACTGCCAGCACAGGGTGCCCTGGACAAGGCACGGGGTCCCTGGACATCAGGGGCTTGGGGAGGTGAAGCAACTAAAGCCTAGAGAGGGCAAGCACCTTGCCCAGGGTCACACAGGACCAGCAGAGCAAACAGGGCTTGAGCCCCATTGGCATCCTCCCACCCTTGGCCCCCACCTGGTTCCCACACACCCTGGGGGCTCCAGCCTCGGCTTCTCTAGCAGGGGCGCCTCACTCTCAGCGCCTGCCTCCAGGTCCTCAGAACTAGACTCGTCTGCCAGCGTGCCCTCCTTCCGTCTCGTTTTCCTCCTCCGAAGCTTCTTCTTCCTCCCCGTGGAGGCCAGATGCGAGACGATGGGCTCGGGCTCACTGGCTGTACCCAGCTGGGAGTCCGAGGGGAACCCAGAGAGGCCCCCCCAGGGTATAGGCGAGGTACATAGGCGGGGAGGCACCTGTTCCTGTGGAGAAAACCAGGGGCGGGATGGCAGGACTGCCGGGCTACAGCTTAGGAGGGCCACTCTCCTCTCCAGGCATCCTGAGCTCTGCCAGAGTGTCCAGGACCACTGGGGACAGGAAAAGAGGCCTGGAGGCCGGACAGAGGCGGCAGCAGCAGCATGGCCTCACGCCTGCTGCTGGTCTCAAAGCTCCCTCAGAGATAAAGCCACCTCAGCCCCAGGAACTGCGTGAACCACACTGGGCAGAAATCTGGCCATTAGCCTCTCATCTTCTCTGCCCACACCCACCTCAGTCGAAACCTACTTCCCTTTTAAGACTCAGCCAGGCGTCACCTCCTCCAGGAAGTTTACCCTGACTATCCTCAGCGTCAGTTCCAACCCCCTTCCTTCACTGCAGTGATCAAAGAGTTTCATCAGCCGCTGCTATTTATGTGTCTGACTCTCAGACCAGACTGGGAACTTTCTTTGAAGGCAGGTGTCGCTCCTCATGCGAGTCCACCGCACTGTCTAGTATACAGCCGGGGCTCAGTCAAACCATTTCAATACCTCTGCTGCATGTGCGGGGCCTGCCTCCCTCCTGCAAACACCCCTCTCTTCACCCCCCACCCACACACTTCCACGTTCCAGCTGCATGGAGCTGGCCTCAGATCCAGAACAAGCCATCTTATGTTTTCTAGCCCCAGGCCGCTCAGCACCTCCTCCCCTCCAAGCTGCCCAAGGAAGGTCTCCTTCTAACCCTTCAGGGGACCAGCTCAAGTATCCTCTTCTGAGACATTTTCCCCAACTTTCCCTGGGAAATCAGTTAGCCCTTGCCCCTCATGCCTCCACCTGTCCCTCCAAATTCTGCCCAGGTTCCAACAGCATATCATGAACGCCAGCACCAACCCATCCTCCTGCATCAGACCCTTGCTGACTGGGTACTCCCAGGGGTGGGGACAATGACAAACCCCAAGGCCCCGCCCGGAGGGGTCACTAGTGAAGGCGCAGGGGCAGGTCCTTACCTCATCACTCTCCAGCTCCTGGACAAAGAAGGCCTCCCCACTGTCCCCCAGCTTCATGTGCAGGTCCACGGGCTCCCCATTGATCTCAATGTCTACCTGCAACGAGGCATCATGCGGCAAGGGGTGAATGACCCCCACCACTGCTCTCACCACCGCACTCCAGTCCACTGGGACACTGGCCTTCCAGCCAGTCCAGAGGACACAGGCTCCTGGCTGCTCCCGAGCCCTGCATGTACTGGAACCGCCTTCCGCATTGCCCCGTTCTCCGGGCTTCGCTGCACGACGTGGCGGTCTCGTTTGTTGGTTTCTGTGTTCCTCTCTCTCCCCGTAAGAACAGGGATGTGATTCCTCTCGTCGCCGTTGAGTTCCCAGCCCAGGACAGGGCGCAAACGCTTGGCGAGTGCACTGACGACGGCAGGAATTACCATCTCCTCAGCACTTAGAATCGCCTTTTATCCGGACTGTTTTGTTAGATCTTCACAACCTCCCCTAGCAGGAGCTCCTGTCGTTCCCCCCACTTTACAGAAGAGGAAACTGAGGCTCGGAGGGGTTAAGTAAGTCTCCAGGAAGTAGCCAAAAGAGGCTATAAACCCAGAGTCTGAGTTCACAACCCACACTCTTCACCGCTCAGCTGAACTGCCTCCCACGAGGTTATGCTGTCCTGTTTGGATTCTGGAAGTTCACAGCCACCTCAGCGTGCAGGGGGGCTGGGCCCATCACACACCAGACCTCCACGCTAACCGAAATCTCTGTCCTATTTGTCTGAGGTCAGGGACCACAGCGCAGTTTCCCTGGGGGAGGGACTGACCCCTGAGTGTTATCCACAGGCCTGGCCCGGGGATGGTGTCATCAGCTCCTATTCAATCACCAGGCAAATGAAAGCCTGTCCATTTGCACAGGTGAAGCAACTTACCAAGACCACACAGGTAGGCTCTCAGTAAGCTGGAGCCAGGTCTGACTGTTCCACTGTGCTGCTTCCAGGGGAAAAATAGGGACCCTCTTGGTCCAAAACCCCAAACCAACCCCAAGCCATCCAAGAAAATACAAAAGAAGGGAAGCCTGCCCAGAAGACAGATCCCTACCTAAGGGAGATCACGGCTTTCTCCTGGGATTGCAGTGGCCACCCTGGCTTCAAAAGCCCACCCAGCAGTGGCCCCTCGGCCAGCTGCCAGCACTCACCACCTTCTCCCGTGACCGCAGGACACCCAGCTTGCCGAAACGCACATGGAAGGGCGAGCATCGGAAGGAGCCATCCACCTGCTTCACCACCAGTACATCAATGCAGCCACTCAGCGTGGCCGGGTTCAGGCCCTGGTACAGCTCCTTCACTGTCCCAAACACGGTCCCCGCCAGCTGACCCACGTAGTTCATGGCTGGGGCTGGCAAAGGAAGGCAGGTTGTGCTGGGACCAAGGCTGGTCCCCCTCCTCCTGCAGAGAAGCTTCACAGCCTGACCCCCAGGACCCTGGACTTACGATGTTTTACTCTCGGAACACCTTCGAAGACAGGCAGCAGTTGGGATGGGAGGTACCTGTAGACGTGGGTCCTAGCTCTGGCTCACCCACTCACAGCTGGGGGACCCCTGGACAGCTGCCTCCCTTCTCCAGGTGCCCACATCTGAGAAATGAGGGCACAGGGTAAGGCAGTCTGGGGTTCCTTGAGCCTCTAAAAGCCGTGAGTAATAAGGACCGCAGCACTCAGTGACGGGGCACATTTTCTCTTCACAACAACCTGTGAGGGTGTCATTATTCTTGTTGACACACAGGAGAGGTGGAGCAACTGACCCAGGATCTCACCCGGAAGGAAAGGAGCTGCAATTTGAGCCGGGGCCACAGAACCCTGGTGTAAGCCACTACTAGGAAGGCCCAGCTGTGGGAACAGGAGGGGGGCACTCCTCCCTGGGGCCAGTGGGGGGCAGCCTTATGATATATCAGGCCCTGGACCCTGCTGGGGAACAGGCAGCAGCCCCAAGGATTGGTATCTTCCAAGGAAATGAGGAGTCTCAATTTTTCCATCTGAGAAATGGGTTCAGCTGTCTTGCTGCCTCTTGGTCCTAGGAGTTGGAAGGGGCCTTGCCAGTCCATTTTGGCTGATTTGTGAGGAACCAGGGATAGGAGGACCCCAGGTACCCAAGGCTCTGCCCAGTTTTACTCCTGGGGTCAGAGGCTCGAGGCATTTCTTACAGCTGTGGGTGGAAGGAGCTCCCACTTTAAGACTCCAAACTCCAAAGTCTTTCCCAGTTTCCTTTGGAGAGTGGGAAGTCCGTACACGGCCCACAGCTGACCCCAGTGTCTCTAGGTCATAGTTCCCAGCCCCGACCCTCAGCCTCAGACCCACATTCAGGCCTTGGGCTGGCCTGAGGTGTCCAAAGTTGCTCTTCCTCCTCCCAGCCAGACTGGTCCCTCCAGCTTTCCCACACCAGGCGCAGCTGGGTGAGCCAGAAGCAGGAGGCTGCGGCAGCCGCAGAGAAAAGCCAGAGCCCGAATGGGAGCCGCCTCCATGCTGGCACAGTGCCCGCCTGCCAGCTTCAGTTCACTGTCCTCCCCGCTGGCCAGGCCCGTGGCCCATGGCCCCTGTGGATGCCAGGACATAGGCCACCCACTTCCACATGGCACTTCCTTCTCTCAGCCCCTGAATCAGAATCTGTGGAAGATCTCCTGCCATGCAAGACCACCCCTCAAAGAAGTTAAGTGACTTCTCCAAGCTCTATTAAGCTAAGAAGCCGTTGACAGGGGAGGGAGTGATGACTCATACCCTGGTTTCCTGACTGGGTACTACGGTCCCTTCCACTCCACAGTCCCCAGCGACAGCACAGTTGTCTGCAGAGAGGGCAGCCCAGCCCACGGCCCCTTTCCCACAGCCCTGCAGCAGCACCTTGCCCTCAATGGGCAGTCCCTGCCCAGTGGCGTCAGCGTCACCTGGAAGCTCGTTAGAAATGTGAAGCTTCAAACACTTAAGGTACAATGTCAATTGCTAAAGTAAAGCTCTTTGGACCCTGAACACGTCACTCCAATTTAATAAGTATTTTATCTGCAAGGCATCTGCTCTGTGCTATGTGAAAATTTCCACTTTGGTTTCTTCCTACCTAACACCAAACTCTGCGAATATAGGTCTGGGGAGACAGACAGACTGGCAAGAGCTGACATGTGGTGGGTAGGACTCCAGACCACTGTGCCCAGGGAAAAAGCAGAGAGGACTCTACAAGCTTCTAGGAATAAAGGAGCAATCCTGGGAGGGGCAGGCCAGAGGTGAGGGCAAAGGTCCGCCCAGCTGGAGGCCCATGCCTGAGCTATCTGCCCTGCTGAGGGCAAGAAGAGCTGGGAGGGCGGGGGAGGTGGGGGCGTGTCATGCTTAGCTCAACTTAGTACAAGGTTTCTCAGCGTGGGCATCGCTGGCGTCTGGGGCTGGAAAATTCTTTGTGGTGGGAGGATGTAGGATGTTTAGCGGCATCCCTGTGGTCTCTACCCCCTGGATGCCAATGGTACCCTCCCTCCAGTTGTGACAATCAAATTATCCCCAAACATTGTCAAAACTGGCCTTGGTTGACAGCCACTGAGGTAACAGAAAGAGCTCAATGGCAGAGAAGTCACCCCTGGGGGCCCTGGATCCTACGCTGATTCACCCATGGAGTGTCCTCAGGCAAGTACCTTGCTGGCCTCAGTTTCCCCTTCTACAAAACAAAGCCTCAATTTTTCACACCCTTCTTAGCCTAGAATCCACACCTCATCTGTCCCCCCACCCTATGAGTGGAGGCCCCCACATCTGCCTGCTCAGCATTTGGAGGGACTCCTGCGAGCCAGGCCCTGGACTGCCCTCCTCTACCTGCACCCATCCCAAAAGGCATCTCCTCTCCCCAGGACCCAGCTCTGCCTCCTTGGTCTTCTCCAGACGGAGGGAAGCTCTGCTTGGCTCCCCTATGCCACCCTGTACCCCAAACTAACATGGCTAAAATCAAACACTTCACCTCCCCCCCCAAAAAAAAACCTCAGTCAGGACCCATGGGTACCCCACAGAAACGCTCTGAATCTTATTCCCTGATCTCCTGCTCCTCCGGTGCCTCCTTTCTCCTGCGGTCCTAGGTCAAGGCTTTAGTACTGGATGCCTAGTTTCTGGACGGGTCTAACTGTGGGTTAGGCACCAGACTGTCTGGATTCTAATCCCTCCCTGACCTGTACTAGCTGTGACTTTAGGCAGGTCTCTTCACCTCTCTGAGCCTCAGTTTCAGCCTCTGAAATGGCGCTAATATAAGGGATGTATGAGTGATTAGTAACATAGTTCACGTAAAGCACCAGCGTGCAGTAAATGCCCGTACATGTCACCTATCAGCAGCAGCATCCTTTTTCGCACCATGACAGCCCCACTCACAGGCTGGTCCTGACAACTCTACAGGTCAGATTCCAATGCCCTGTCCTGCCCACAGCTGAGTTTAGACCTCCCAACTCAGCACTCAAGGCCCTGCATGACGGCGGCCCCACTGTTTGCAAAGTGAGCAGGTGGGCTCCAGGCCCGCCTCACAGGGCGCCCAAACCTCAGAGCCCACTCTGGAAACATCCACTGGCCTCCCAAGCCAGCACACAAGTCCACTCAGGGAAGCCAGAACAAGCTTCCCTGGGCTCATAGATTTAGGGAGTGGTGGGGGCAGGGCTCTCCACCTAGGATCAGAGGGAGCAGGAGGTAAGAATTCCTATAGCTCTGGAAGAGAGAAAACCAACCCCAGCTTCCCAAGGGCCCTCACAGCTGCCCCAGCCGACCACGCCAGTCTCAGGGCAGACATGGCAAGAGTCAGACCCTGTTTTGCAACTGAGAACACTCAGTACCAGAGAGGGTGGGTGTCCTCCCCAAGGGCAGACAGTCAGCCTGGGATGATGCTGGCCGGCCTCCCCTGAAAGGTTTTTGCATCTCCTTAACTCCTGATCCCACATTCTGGATGTCCGTCCCCTCCTCCCCCCCAACAGCCGCTGGGCCGGGAACAAGGGCGAAGTGAGTTCCACAACCTCTGAGAGTTCCCTTTTGATGGCTGGAGATGGACGCAGGCCCAAGAACAGGAAGGAATGAGGGTCGAAAGGCAAGACGGGTGGGCGGGGCAAGGCGGGACGGGGAGAGGGGTACCTCTTCGCAGGCCCGGAGCGGGCCCTACCTTTGAAGCTGCCCACTGGACCTCCAGGACCCGGAGCGCCGCCTCTACCTGAGTGCACAGGGTCAGCCGGCAAGTGTCCTTGGCCCCACACTCACTGGGCGCTTCCGGCTCCTTTAGGACAGGGTGAGATCCCGGCTCCGCCCCTTCCACGAGTCAAGGGAGGGCTCCACCCCCCACTCCGAAAAGACCCCGCCCCCGCCCAGTCTCCCCGCCCAAGGCCGCCCTTTCACCTATAGAGTCTGGGCGGGGTCAGACTTCAGGCTCCGCCCCACGTCGGTTCCACCCCGGTCCCGTCTTGCGCCTTAGAGCTGTTAGGAGCAATGTGTAGGTGTCCCGCACCTGCCCCACTGCCAGGATCCCCGGGGAAAGCGGCGCCCGTCGAATCCGGTGGACCTAGGTCCTCCTGACTTTACTTCCAGCTCGCTGTGTGACTTTGGATAAATTTTCCCCACTCTGGGCCCGTTTTCTGCTTTGTCAAAGGGAATAGCCACCTTGCAAGATTTTCGACGTTTCATGAAATGACTTTGTGAGGCACCTGGTGCTCAAACGTCCCCTCCTTGGGGGCAGCTTCCCCCTCCCCTCTATACTACCCCACTCCCCAAACTGGACAGGATCCTCATATCTATCATACGCTCCCATAGCCCACAGTTGTAATTTCATATTTGCTTGAATGATTATATGATCATTGTCTGCCTCTTCATTTGAATTTGAACTCCATGAGAGCCGGTTGCGTTTATTCTTAACACTCCCACGCCCAGCTCAGTACCTGACACACAGCAGGAGCTCAATAAATGCTCGCTCCCTGTTTGATGCACTGGTGGAGCGTCAGCAGGCTCGGTACCGCTATTGGCCAGCAGAGGGCAGGCGGTGACCAGCCTTCCCGCCCCGCTGAGCATCCTCTCCTGGCCGGCAAGCGCCACGGGAAGGGAACAGGTGAGCGCAGTTCTGAAAAGGTGGGTCGTGGAGCCACAGGCGAGTCTCTGGCCAGGTAACATTTTTTTCCCTTTGGATCTGTGATTCGCGGCCTTTCCTGTATCAAAGACTCCCTGACAGCGTGTGAGCATGTAGCCTCTGCAGAGAAGATGCGTTGAGAAGATGCTCTGAGAAGGCTCAGGAGGTGAGGGAATTTGCTGTAAAGAGGTCTGCACTTGGGAAAGGCTTGAAGGGCTGGGGCTCAATGGCAAAGAGTCAAACTTAGAAAGTACTGGGCAGTGGGGAGGGAGAAGTGGCCGCCATTGTTCTGTGACCCAAGAAGAAAGGACCTGGCTGGAACCTCAGTTGTCTTTGCATTAGCAAAAGTCATTTGGTGTCAGTCCTGAACCCAGGCATGGCTGGCTGGTGTCTCAGAAGAGTCCTGTTGGGAGCAGCACTAACTCAAGGTGGCCAGAGGGCGGTGCCACACCACAAGCATTTCTGTGGAAGCATTATATACTACTATCACATGTAACAGTGAAGCCCTAGAAACATCGGCAATCCCTCCAGTGAGCCTCGGAAGGAAGGAGACATCAGAGGTTGTGCCGCAGTTAATCCTCTTTGAGCCTCAGTTTCCTCTTCTGCAAAATGGAGATAAAACCTCCCTTTCAGGATTTCATTGTGAGGATGAAACAGAATGAACTAAATCAGGGGCTCTTGACTGTGGCTGCACATTGGAATCATTGTGTCTGCTGCAGCAAATACTGATACCTGCGGTGCTAGAATTAAAACGAAGCAACGGAAACCTCTCCAGGTGATTGTAATGTGTGGCCAGGGCTGAGGACACTGAGCTTAAAAAAAAAAAAAGTGCCGAACACAGCACAGGGCATATATTAGGCATTTCATAATGTTTATCGAATATTTTTTTTAAGATAGAGCACAAATTGTTTTCCTTGTTGTTTGTTAGAGGGGAAAAAATTGTTGATGTAAAGTTTGTTGCAGAAATTGAATTTCCGACAGGCTTGTTTCTGGAACTAGGAATCCTGAGAGATTTGGTGATTATGGAGGGCAGGGCAGGGGAGAGGCCGCCTCTGGTGGTATAACCCCCTAATGCCCCACTGAGCTGCATGAGGCAGGACCCCCCCGTTCTAGCCTGTGGTTTACATCACCATCTCCAATGCATCCTTTTAGCCTGCAAGCAGCACAGGTGCTCATGTTGGCCCATTTCTGGGGTTAGGGATAGTGGCTATTTTCTCCTCTGCCAGGGAACACTCACCAGAAGGGCCTGTACCACTGGCTACTGTCGGTTTCTTGATTAACCCGTGAGTGGAGGTGGCACTTCCTTCTTTATGGACCTAGGTCATCTTCTGTGCTTTGTTAAGTCACAGACCCAATGATTAGTTACTGTATTCCAGGGCTTTGTTGCTGGGTGAACCTGGCATGAAGTGGAAGGACCTGCTCGCCCAGGCCTGCAGCTTCGACCACTCCTGCTGGCCTCATTGAAGGTGGGAAGGGAGACCGAGGAACCCGAACCCTTCTTCCTCTAGCATGCAGACTTGGGGGTTGGGCGTAGGCAGTTGGTATCTGGCTAGAGTTGTCAGATTTGGCAAATAAAAATAAAGGATGCCCAGTTAAATTTGAATGTCCGATAAAAAAAAAATAAGGACACTAAAAATAGTGTCCATCCCATACAGTATTTGGAATGCACTTAATATTAAAATTATTTGTTATGTATCTGAAATTCAAATTTAACTAGATAGACTTTATTTTTATTTGCTAAATCTGGCAACCCAGTGCCTGACCAAAGAGCCAAGGAGAACCCAGCGTGTGGCATTTACTGCTGGCAACGTCCTCTTGCCCAGTGCTGCCACATTCGGCTCCCACCTGTCCCTGTCCTGCTCCAGAACTCTTCGTGGCTCCCAGCTGCTTCCACAGCGCACCTCGGACTGCCTGGCTGCTGTGCTCAGCCTTGGCTTTTCGGTCCACCCAGCTGCCCTGCTTGGGCTCCTTCCTTCTCTGCTCCTGCTCATGTTTTCTCTGCCTGGCATGTCTCCTGCCCGCTCCCATCAGCAATTGCAAACACTTATTGGGCACCTGCTGGGTGCAGGCACAATGCTGAGTTCTTCATTTGCATTGTTTCTTTGGATTCTCACAAAACCTAGTACAGTAGGAACAGCAGTTATTTTAGCAATGAAGAAACTGACGTTCTAATTGATGCTTAAAGTTGGTCTCTGGCCTAGCAGCACCAGGGGATTTATTAGAAACGAAAACCCAGGCACAACTGAATCAGAAACTCTAAGGGTGGAGCCCAGCCATCTGTATTTTATACACCCTCCTCAACCAGGTGATTCCGATGCACACTGTAGTTTGAGACCGGCTGCTCTAAGACAGGAAGTGACTGCAGGAGTCTTCCATCCGGGCAGAGGTATAGAGGGCCTTGCCTGGACCAGACACTGCAGATGCTGCAGCCACAGCAGTCTTGGGGGGAGGGGAGGAAGGAGGGAAAGAAAGACAAGAACAGACAGGCAGTTAGTTGGGCCACTAGGAAGTGGAATGATGAGGGCTGAGGTGCGCCAAGCCCTGGAGCCCGTACAGGATGGGAGGGGTCAAGGAAAGCGTTCCTGACTAAGCCTGAAAAAGAAGTTGGAATGTGTTAGGTGAAGAAGGGTGGGAACAATGTTGCAGGTGCAGAGACTAGTTTGCACAAGGTCCTGGGGGTAGTTCACGGTTGAGGGTGAAAAGTGAGGTGAAGTGAGGGGGAGTGGGGTGGGGAAGGAATCTGATGGTGTCAAAGTCCTCAGAGCAAATGATAAGTGGCTATTGAGAAAAAGCCCTCTGGCTTCTGGGGGAGCCGGCACTTGGGAAGATGGGGTAGGGTGAGGAGAGACTGAGAGGGAACCAGGCCTTACCCCGCCCCTGGTTCCAGGCTGTTTCTGCCCTCCAAGAGATTAAGCTTCCTATAGTAGCCGTGGGCAGGTGCATAGGTCCAAGGCTGTAGTCTCTTGGCCAAGGCTAGTCTGTTCTGGGGCTAGGAGGTGGGACTGGGGAGGCAGGGCAAGCTCCACCCCCAGCCCCCACCCTGCTGGTCCCACCCACTCATTGCAGCCAGAGGAAGCCAGGCTGGGCCGCTGGCTGTTTTTGTTTTTCCCCTTTTCCCCATGCCTGTTCCCTTTACCTGTTGATGTGGCTAAAGCTGCGCAGCTGCTGAGGTCTCTTCTTTCAGCCTTTCAGGGACTAGCCCTGGATGTGATCAGAGATGCCTTGGCTGGAGGGAGGGAGACTTCTGTTGCTATTCCCTACCCCTCCCAACGAAGCCTTTGTGCCAGCCGGGGACTGAGCCGCCCAGCCAGGTTGCCTGGCAGTGTGGGCTGCCACTGGGCAGTTCCTGCTCCAACTGACCTTCCTGGAAACACGTCAGTTTGACTGAAGTCTTTTGGAACCTCTTGTGATTTCCAAGGGAAGTAGCCTAGGGAAAACGACTCACAGGTCACGAAACATTGTATGAAGTAGGGCTTTTTGTGCATCCAAAATCCCTTGTAGGATTTGCCAACTGCCCCGGGAACTTGACCTTCGGCAAAGGAACCTTTTCTTCTTCTTTTTGAGCGTAACTTCTGCTCCCTACCCTGTGTCTGGCATTCAGGGTCACGTCTCACAATGCTTTGCAGTTCAAGGAAGGTCTAGCGTGGTGCTCTTTACTTAAATAGATGTTGAAAAAGATTGTTTAGGGAAGATTGGTACACGTCTGCTCAGCCTTGGCTTATATGTAGATTTTGGAGTATATACAGACAAGACAGGGGCTGCCTACGTGGGTGAAAGTGGTGAATGAAGGCACGGATGGATGCTGGAGAGAGAGCGAGTGAGTGCAAGGGGAGATAGCTTGTCTGGCCTGGAAGAGGAGGCAAGACCACGGGAACTGAGGAGCGACTGACGGTTGCTGAGCAGGAGAGAGACACAGTATTGCTAGTTGGTGTGCTAGATCCGAGCTCCATTGTTACTTCCTCAGGGAAGCCTTCCGTGCAGACAGACTCTGAGTTGACCCTCTGTTTGCCCGCCCCCTGGTGTTCTTGCCTTTGTGTACTCCTTCCTCTTGGGTGTGGGCGGGACCTGCGACTTGATTCAACCAATAGAATGTGGCAGAGGTTGGGGGGGGGGTGCTGTCCCTCCCAAGATTATGTTACAGACTAGCTGCAGACTCTCCTGGCTCGCTCCACCAAGTAAGCAGCCAGGCCGAGGGAGCTCACGTGGCAAGGAGCTGGGAGTGGTCTTTAGGCGCTGTGGCAGCCTCCAGTGGGAAGCGGTTGTCCTTAGTCCTACAGGGACGAGGAAATGAGTCCTGGCAACGTGCCTGAGTGCGTTTGGAAGCAGTTCTTCCCCAGCTCAGCCTCCAAATGAGAATGCAGCCCAGCTTGATCGCAGCCTCGTGAGTCCCAAAGCAAGAAGACCCAACTAGCCATGCTCAAACTGGCGACTCACAGAAACAGTGAGATAATACTTGTGCTGTTCAAAGCCTCGAAGTTTGTAGTGATTCGTTACACAGCAATAACTAACTAATACACCTTCCGGCTAGGTCAGCTTTCCCTGACTTAGGCTCTCAGAGCTTTAGGTGTCATCTCATCTTAGTGTTGTAGGTGGTACCTGCTCACCACTGTGTCCTGGAACCTCCCTTAGGGCCTGGTACAAAAAGCATTAGTTGCGTGTGTGAGTGAGCGAATGCTCTTATGTGATCTTTATAACAAGCTGGTAAAGGAGGAGCCGTTGTTACATGTGAAGAAAAGGAAGCCATTAACTTATACTTAAAAGTACACTGAACAAAATCTTATTCTATATTCAACAAAATTTTGCTTATGCATGCCACCCTATCCTAATTTTTAGTGTGACCCAAGAATCATTTTTTATATTTTTTTAAAGAAGATTTTATTTATTTACTTTTAGAGAGAGGAAGGGGAGGAGAAAGGGAGAGAAACATCTATGTGTAGTTGCCTCGCATGCACCCCCTACTGGGGACCTGGCCTGCAACCCAGGCATGTGCCCTAGACCGGGACTTGAACCGGTGACCCTTTGATTTGCAGGCTGGCACTCCATCCACTGAGCCACACCAGCCAGGGCTCAAGAATTATTTAAATGATTTGGTAGCTGGAGGTAAATTGCACGATTGCCTGGTATGACATTCTTTATATAGTGCTGTATTTTTCCAGAAAGCACAGCTCTCCAAAAATTATTCTGGGCTCCTTTGGTTTTCCCAAAGGCTTATCTCACCTCTTACTTAAATCATTCCTCTGAAACTCCTGCCCTGTGACTGTCCTGACACTGCCAGACCCTCATCTGCCAATGCTGTGTGTACTTCCAGCTCTTCCCAGCATCACTGTCATTGACTTCCTAACATTCTACATCTTTGGCAAGACCTCTCTCTGTGCAGCAGTGAGAAGCTATGAAGTAGCTGTACACACAACAGCCTGGATGGAACTTCTAGTGTTAAGTGGGGGAAACAGTAACAGATTTAAAGCGCGGTGTTTCTCCAGTTTTCTTGCGGTCCGACTGGCGCACAGTAAACCACACGTGTTTACAGTGCACACTGGAGTTTTGACAGGCGTAGATACCCACGAACCATCACCTCAATCAAATGATGCATTTTGTACTCCCCTTGCATTGTACTCTCCGAGGGCAAAGCCATCTGACCCATCTAACAGCATCTGAGATGCTGTTAAAACCAAAGTCAAGTCTGGCTAGATCTCTGTGCAGACCCTCAGTGGCTCCCAGTCTCACACCTCCCACTTCTCTGGCCTCCCACTCAGGTCCCCCTCACTCCCTGCAGCTGCCACATTCCCGCCCTTGTTGGTCCTCAGGCACACCAGGCACACTGCCCCCTTTGTCCTGGCAGTTTCCTCTGCCCCCATATGCTCTTTCCCCAGACACGTGCATGGCTCACTCCCTCACCCACCTCCAGATGACTCAGATGTCACCTCTCTACCCTGATCCCTCCCATCCAACTTTCCCAGTGCTAATCTTTTCTAGAAGCCCCAGTCACCTTTCCATAGGCTATCTAACTTAATTACATATGGTACTTGGTGTTGGTCTGTCTCCTCCACGAGAATGTAGCCCCCAAGGGCAAGACATGTGGTCTGTCTTCGCTGATCTATCCCGAGAATGGTGTCTGGTACAGAGTAGGTCTCCAGTCAACATTAGTGAGTAAATATCTTCACCTTTGATGGTCTTGCCTCTTCCTTGAAGTCTCCATCCCTTGCTGCCGTCTGTCTTCCTCTGGCCTCTGTCTCCAGGACTCTGGACCCTGCCCAGGTGATATGACTTGTTGCTGGTATCCGCCTGATTCACTAGGTTGCCAGTATTTTGACCTCATGGTGTCCCCACCAAGCGTCCAGCAGGTGTGACATACTAAATTCCAGCCAGTTTTTGTTTTGTAAGGACAAGGGGGTTAAAGAGGAAGGAGCAAGGAGAATGAAGGGAGATGCTGAGGGAAGCAATGGGATGAGTAGAGACAGTCACAGACTTTCCCAGGGGTCCCACCCAGTCAGCTTTCCAAGCTGCTCAGAGGAGTGGCCAGGAGTACGTGAGGGGTGAGTACTGTGTGAGCAGTGTGCCACATGGCAGAAGCATCCCGTTGAGTCATGGGACACCTGGCCACACTGCCTGGTGGAGTTTGGTGTGTGGAGTATTTTTGTTTTTTACAGCCCAGCTGTCTGCGTAATGACTTCCTTCCCCTCAGCCATGCTCACCAAGGTGCCCCTGAGTGACCAGCTGAGTCACTGCGTTCCTTGCTGCTTAAAGCACTGGCTGAGCACAGAGACTCAGGTCCCTCATGGAGGTGGGACCTTCAAAGGCAGCGAAGGAGCCCCGGAAAGACAGGCTATGGAGCTCCTGTCTCTAACCTGCACCTGCCCCCCAAAACAGGATTAAAAAACAAGTAAAAAGAGAAGAAATTTCATCTGTTAAGCGTTTACAGAATAGCCCCAGCCACGAGCTGCAGCCTGAAGAACCCTTTGTCAGCATCCATGAAGTGGATCCCAAATCGAAGGAGGCAGCCAGGGACCCAAGTCCTTGCCCTCTGTCTTGTTGCGGCGTGAAGGGGTCAGAAACTCAAGTGAGGAGACTGGGAACTCTCACGCCCACGCCTGGCTGGCCGCAGTGGAAACCCTTGCTCAGCCCTTCTGTGAAGTGAGCATGCAGTTCTCAGTAAAGTGAAGTCTGCCCAGGGCGCATCATTCAGCCATCCCACCCCTTGAAATACATGTTGGAGAAAGTTTGCTTAGCTACCTACCTAAGGTGACCAGCGGGAGGTGACTGATGATAGCATTGCCTGTGGCGGGAGGCAGGGACAAGATGGTTGAACAACGTGCCTTGTGCAGACCTCCTGTCACTAAGAACTCTGTTTATTTTACAGCCTGTTTCTACACGGCAGTGAGAAGCCACAAAGCAGACATAGCTGTCCAGATAGGAAACTTTCATGCATTTTTATTGCTACTCTTCACGCAGCTCATAAGTGCGGGAGGGGTGGAAGATTGTGGGGGCAGGGGCATGTTTAGTTTTGCTTGGGAATGAGTTTTATAGAAAAGCATCATGGGATGTGGGTTCTTTTGTGTCGGGCATTTTTTCACTCCTCGTTATTTACAAGCACTGGGTGCAGCTGTGGTCCATTTACACTTACTGCTCTGTACAGCAGTCTGTTGAATGAATACGCTGCAATGCATCCCTTCTTCTGATGATCGACATCTGGGTGCTTTCCAGCTTGGAGCCATTATAAATAATGCCACTGTGAACATTCTTACAGGCCTCTACTGCTCTACCTGGGCCTGTATTTCTCTTAGGTCTATACTTTGGAGCAGAATTCCTGGGTTATAGGTATGCCTATGCTTAACTTTAAAAAAATAATGCCAGCTGCTTTCCGAAATGATGACATAAGCCGTGTGTAAGAGCTTCCCTGCACGTTCACCAACATTTCTCACCAGCAGTTGGTACTGTCGGACTTGGTACTTCCAGCTCTCTCGTGGGTCTGTAGTAGTTGCTCACTCGGGTTCATTTCCTTGGTTTCTAGGGAGGCTAAGCACATATCATACATTTATTGGCCACTTGCATTTTCTCAGTGGGAGGTAAAGAGCCTGTTCTTCCCCATGTTCCTGCTGGGCCCTTTCCATTATTGTTATTATTATTTGTATACTCTAGATACAAACCCTTTGTCAGTTACGTGCATTGAGAATCTTCCTCACACAAAGCTTGCCTCTTCACTCTGTGAATGATGTTTCTTGAAGTCCAATTTATCAATCTTTCCTTTGTGGTTAGTGGGTGTTCTTTCTTGTTTAAGAAAACTTCTACCTGAGGGCATGAAGATATTGTACATTATCACCTAAAGCTTTATTGTTTTGACTTTCACCTGTAAGTCCCTAATCCAACGGAAGTTGGTTTTGTTCTTTGTAAAATAAATGAAGTTAAACTGGAACAACACATCCCATCTACACACCCATTCATTCGGGAAATGTTTATTATCTTCTGTGTGTCAGCCCATATTGATTATTTTCCTTTTCATAATTAGGTCCATCACCCCTCAGAAATTGGCTTTTGAGTCCAATGTTATTTCTCCCACGTGGATAGTCAATTGACTCAATACCATTTATTCAAAAGACCGTTTTCCAATAGCGTTCTGCAATGCTATCTTTATCGTTAATCTGTGCTGGGGCTCCTTTCCGCCTGTTGGATTTTGTCTGCTCTTCTGCTAGTATAATATGTCTTAATTTTTAGAGCTTTCGTACAAGTCTTATTAGCTGATAGAGCGACTCTCCCATCTTGTACTTCTTCAAGAGTACCTTGGCTGTTCTTAGCCTTCTGTAGTTTCATATAAATTTTATATTAGAATCATCTTGTCAAGCTCCGTATGAAAAATCAGTTGGGGTTGCTTTGAATCTATAGCAACTGGAGAAAATACGAGCTTTACCGCAGTGAGTCTTCAATCTCTACTAACTCGGTGTCTCCATCATTCACTCTTTAATACCCTATGAAAATGTTTATGGTTTCCTCTACAGAGGCCTCACATGAATTTTGTTGTATTCATTTATAGGTCCTTTCTCTTTTTTTTTGTTATTTCAAAAATGATTTTGACTATTCTTTTAAAAAGCTTTTCTGACATTGGCTGGAATGTAGAAATAAAGTTGATTTTGGTATAGTGTTACTTTTGCAACCCAGAAAAGGGCCTTCATCAGAACCCGACCATGCTGGCACCCTGGATCTCAGACTTCCAGCCTCCAGAATTGTGACAAATACGTTTCTATTGTTGATAAGGCCCGGTCTGTGGTATTTCATGATAGCAACTGAACTAAGACAATCATTTATTGGTCTTAAAAGTTTAAGATTCCTTTGGATTTTCTATCTACACAATCATATTATCTTTGAATAAAGAGTTTTACTTTTTTCTTTTTTTTCCCCCTATTTTTGTCACTTTTTTTTTTTCTTCCCTTGCAGTCCTGGCTAGAACATATAGTAAAGTGTTGAATAGAGGTGGTGACAGCTAATACTTGCTCTGTTCCTGAACTTAGGGCAGAAAATGTTCAATATTTTACCATTAAGGAGGATGTTAGCTCCAGGTGTCTTCTCCTACATACCCTGTATCAGATTGAAGAAGTTCTATTCCTAGGTTGCTAAGAGCTTTTACTGTGAATAGGTGTTGCATTTTAGCAAATGCATTTTCATCATCTGTTCAGATTTTGGTTGATTTTAAAATGTTGAACCAGCCCTGGCTGATGTGGCTCAGTAGATTGAGTGCTGTCCTGTGAACCAAGGCATCACTGGTTTGATTCCCAGTCAGGGCACATAGCTTGGCCTGGCCAGGGTGGCAGGCCGGCCCCCCAGTACAAGTTAAAGGTAAGACCCTCCACCAGCAAAAAGATTATGACTCTTTGAAGTCTCAGATGATGATTAGGATTTTTTAACAATACAGTATTTTTGAATTGAGCTATATGCATTACTTTTTCTTTTTTTTTTTTTTAGAAATAATCCTATTATACACTTAAGAGATTACAGTATAGTATAAACATAACTTTTACATGCACTGGGAAACCAAAAAATTCAGTGCTATATTCACTTTATTGTGGTGGTCTGGAACTGAACCTATCATATCTCTCAGGTTGCCTGTACTTCCTACAAATGGAGCCATAGAATATTTGTATTTCGTGACCGGCTTATTTCACTTCACGTCATGTCTTCAAGGTTCATCTATGTTGTAGCGTGCATCAGAACTTTCTTCCTTTAAAGCCTGAATAATATTCCACTGTATGGATATGTTACATTTTGGTTTTCCGTTCACCTATTGATGGACATTTGGGCTGCTTCCACCTTTTGGTTATTGTGAATAATGCTGCTGTGAACATGAGCAAATAAATATCTGTTTGAAACCCTGCTTTCAATTTCTTTTTTCACTGGAATTTTAGATAAACCATATTTGTACTTCTAGTGCTTACTTTAGAGATTACGATATACATCCTTAATTGATTACAGCAAGACTTGAATTAGCACTTCCAATTTTCCAAACAATGTAAGAGCCTCAAAACAGTGCAAATGTCTTTACAGCTCCTACCCTCTATGCTATTTTTGGCACATGATTTACATTTTACAAATCACGTAATACATTGTTGTTATTGCTTTACATAGCAGCTTATTTTAAAGTTGTTTTCATATTTATCCACGTATATACTCTTTCCAGGGCTCCTCATTTTGTCCTATAGTTCTGTGTTTCCACCTAGAATTGTTTTTCTTGAACTCGAAAAACTTGTAGTGCAGCCTTGCTGGAATTGAATTCTCCAATTTTTATTTCCTGGGCTGAAAATGTCCTTATTTCACCTCGATTTTTGAAGGCTATTTTCATTGAGTACAGAATTTCTTATTTGGCAGTTTTCATCTCCCTGTAGACTTTAAAGATCATTTCAGCCTTCTATCTTCTTTCTCATGAGAAGCGGGCTGTTATTCCAATTGTTGTTTCTCTGAAATATGTTTTGTTTTTAGTTCTGCCTGCCTGCTTCTTTAAATCGTTGGTTTTTAGTAGTTTGATAATGTTGTCTCTAAGATGCAGTTTTCTTTGTACTTGTCAAATTTATTAGCCGAGCCTCTTGAACCTGTGAACAGGCCCCAGGGCCTATGCATGTGCTGCCCCTTCTACAGGGGGCACCCTCCTTTCACTGTGGGTCTAGTGTTAGAGACAAAATGTACGTGTCTCCAAGAATTTCGTATGTTAAAGCCCCAACCCACTGTGCAGCTATTTTGGAGCAAGTAATTAAGGTTAAATGAAGCGATATGGGTAGGGCCCTGGTCCAGGAGGATTAGTGTCTAAGAAAAGATACCAAAGAGCTCACTCTCCCTCTCTCCCCACACGCACATACTGAGGAAAGGCCATACATATGAGGACGTAGCAAGAAGGTGGCCTTACCTAAAACCAAAGTGGCTGGAACCTTGATCTTGGATGTGCAGCCTCAAAAACTGTGTGAAAATTAATATCTGTTGTTTAAGCCACCTGGTCTATGGTATTTGGTTATGGCAGCCAAGTAGACTAATACATCTAATTTAAACCTGATGTTTTCCCTGTAGATCTCACACCTCCTGTTTCCCTAAACATATTCAAGCCAAAGCCTCCTATTTCTGAATCTCCTGGTACCAGACACCATGTGAGATTGATGTTGTTGATTGCTTGACCAATGTCTGCCTGCCTTATTCAACGGTAAGCTCCATGAAGGTCTCTGGTTTAATTCACTGTTGCATATCCAGAGCCTAATAACAGAGGCCCAGGTACATGGTAGGGGCAGAGTACATATGTATTGGAGAGTGGTGGATGGGGACAGACAAAGCCTTGAGCTTGGAGAGTTCATGGACACTCAAGCTCATCTCTGGTCCAGCAGAAACTGCATATTTAGAAAAAAAGAGGTGACTCCAGATCCCAACCCATGATAGGACTGGAGCTCCTGCCCATCATGCCTGGCTCAGGTCCTGGGCTCCCCATTGAGGTAGCAGAACCCCAGCTGTGAGGCCTGGCAGAAGACAGTCTCTGACATGAGGCCTCATCCTGATCCTTCCCTGTGTTCTGCTTGCATTGTGATTTACTCATTTGTGAAAAGGAACTGGCATATAAATCAAGTAGAATTTCCAGCTTCTCTTCCTGTCATTGTTCAGAGCTCAGACTCTCTCCCCCTCCCCATGAGTCTATAGCACTGGCTACGACTCAGATCCATGCAGTGAACATAGTTGGAATGCTTTTGGTTTCAAGTATAATACAGAATACAACTCAAATCAGAATCAACAACAAAGAGAATTTATTGGCTTATGTAACTTTATTTGGTAGAAGGATTCAAGTAGGCCTTAATCAGAAACTCCAACTCTGTTTCTGTTCAGTTCTCTCTGTCTTTCCTTATTCCATGTATTGGCTTCATCTTTAGGCTGGCTCTCCTCCTGGTCACAAAATAGCTGCCAGCAGCAAATGGTTCCTTACTCACATCCAGGAAGACAGTGAGGGTTTTTATGCAATTATTGTGATGAGGTGAATGAATATTGGGTACTGATAGATGTAGGCCAGGGTAATAGGGCTACCCCTGAAGCAATCAATACAAGGTGCATGAGATTACTTCAACTGGCTTAGACCACAGTCCACACCCACATTTGGGAGATGGGGGTCCATCCCACTCAAATTGACTCAGCGCTATACAGTGGGGAGTGAGATAGACTGGATGTTAAGAAGACACATCTGTCAGGATAGGCTGGGTTTTGCTGTAGTAACAAGCAAGCACCAATCTTGTTTTATAATGGCAAAGATTTATTTCTTGCTTATACTACATGTCCACTGTGAGTCA
Source organism: Macrotus californicus (assembly GCA_007922815.1). Classification (NCBI taxonomy): domain Eukaryota; kingdom Metazoa; phylum Chordata; class Mammalia; order Chiroptera; family Phyllostomidae; genus Macrotus; species Macrotus californicus. The sequence continues at coordinate 29,591 of VMDR010000902.1, read as the reverse complement.
CCCAGGGGCATTATTCCATGATTTCTCACTCCAGGACCCAGACTGATAGAACTATAACTGTCTCGAGCATTGTCTGTCGCTGTTACTTAGGGAATGAAGAAATCAAAAATTGCCTACTAGCTCTTAAAATTTGGAACTGGGAGTGACATACTTATACTCCAACTTTATTGACCACAGTAAAAGCAAGTGATAGAGCCACTCTTGACACCAAGATGTGAAGAAGTACAATCCTATCATGTGGCCGGGAAGCAAACCCAGAATCTTTGGTGGCCTAGCATTAATGTCAATTACCACAGGAGGCCATCAGAACACCCACTACAGAGGGCTTATGAAGACCACCCCAGTGTTTGTCCACTTTTTGCTGGGGAAAAAAAAAAACTTCCTGTTTTGATTACTACCTAAAAAGAGGCCTCCCTATGATGCATAAATCAGAAACTCAATAATCATCTCCTGTGTCACAGTCAAATGTCTCCCAGATGTTTGCCCATAAAGTGACATCAATGGTTCTTTGAGGGACATCTATTAAAATATCTCTTCTACTCAAAGCAATTCCCTTTTTTTGTGGTCGTGATCCACAGAGGTGGGTTCCCGGTGAACCACATCACCTGTATGGTGGCCATGATTGTTCTGGAGGAGGGGAAGCTGACGCAAGCTGGGCCAATGAGAGCCTTTTCTCTGGGATTTGGAAATTGGAATGATTAGGGATTTTTCAGTCTCTGGGGAGTTGGAATTGTCACAGGACTTGGGAGTGGCTGGCAGACATGTCTCATTTTATTATCTGGAAACAGAAAACAAGTTTGCAGAGAGAGAGAGAGGTTCCTTCTGGTAAACCTTGCTCTGCTTCCAATTCATCCAGAAGTCCAGCTGGGTTCTTGCCCTTGACCTGAGAGGACCTTCTGCTTCTTCCCCCCAAAAGCTTTAAATTCTTTTATTTTCCTTAAACTTGGCCTGATGGGTGACTGGTACTTACAGCCAGCAAACTCCGAACTGATACATGCTTTGCCTCTGGACCCGGACATCAAAAAGTGACAGGTGTAGCTCATCCCAATAAAATTGAGCTCAGGTTGTAACTCTGTTGCATCAACTATACATCTGACAGTTTCCCACGTAAGAAAGTTCATCAGAATGTGAGTACAGGTGACATTATAGGGACCACCTGGAATCTGCTTAAATCTTTTAAGAAAAATAATGATTGTGACACAGCTCCCAAAACTGGTATTAGGTGCATGCTGTTTTCTCTGCCTAGAGTCTTGTCTTTATTATCTCTTTAGATCCAGCCCAATGTCCGCTCAGCCAACTGCTAATCTGCTAGTGTAATGTGGGTTCAGGATTCCAGCTCTGGTTACATCAAATTGCAGAGCTCTCTATTAATCACTAGATTAATCACTAGATTCTACAGGTGGGGGCCACTTTCTGAGCACATTTGCTATACATTTGGGCTCCGTGACAAAAAAAAAAAAAAAAAATGGTGCCTGCAGAGTGTGACAAAACCTCAGAAAAGGGCCCGCTTCCATCCCAGGGTTGCAGGTTACACAATAGAAGCTGTGAAAAAAGGGCAGCGTTATCGTACCTGAAGGGGCTAATTGATGCTTTCAAGTTCTCAAGTACCTGAAGATCGAATGTTAGGAAAGCAGTTATCAGAAGTTGCTGATCTGTTTAGGAAACAGGAGAGTTTCAAAACTGCAGTGACGTGCTTGTTGGTGGGATAAAAGAAAGGCTGACTCCCAAGGTGACGCATGTTGGGAAACACTGGACTAAGGGAGGGGGGAGGGGACGGCCTCTGGCCCCTGCCCTGCCCACATCCTTTTGAAAGTGTAACCTGGCGTGGCCTTCCTTAGTTGTTTCTCTAAAAAGACCAGGATATGGAGTACAAAAGCCGGGAACCTCTGGGGCCGTAGCATCCGCCCCCAAACCCTTCTCTCCCACCCCCTTCAGGTGGTCTGCCCGGGAAAAGCGGGACCGAAGCCCGCGCATGCGCCCGGGGCAAGGTCCGTTCTCTGCGACGTCAGGGGGCTAGCGCCCGCATGAAAGCCCCGCCCCCCAGGAGCCAAGGGCGACAGGGGCGGGGGCCTCGAGCCACGCCCCCAGCCGAGCCGAGCGAGGCCGAGCGGATCCGAGCGCCTCCGAGCACAGCCGAGCTCAGCCGAGCGGCCGGGAGTCGGTTGGTGCAGCTGCGTCCCCGCCGCTCAGCAGTCCGCGGCTCCGGCGTCGCCGCCGCCGCCGCCGCCTCAGCGGGGCCTGCGCCGGCCCGCCGGCCGGCCGCCAGGAGGGAGGCCCGGAGCGCGGCAAGAGCAGCCCGGCCGCGGGCGCCGCCGCCGCCGCCGCCGCTGCCAGGTGAGCGCCTGCCGTGGCCCGCCGGCCCCGTGTGCTCCCCGCGACTGTCAGTTCTCGTGTCTGTGTGTCTCTCTGCCTGTCAGCCCTCTGTGTCTGCGCGAGCTCCTTCCCGCCACGCCTGACCCTCGGCCCTGCCCGTAGTGCCCGCCAACCCCTCCCGCCCGCTGCTGCCCTGGGTCTTTCTGTCAGCCGCCAGCACCCCCATGCTGGGAGGCTCCGCCCCTTCCCCCCGAAGCCCCGCCCTTCGCCCATCTGTCATCACCCCCTCCCCCAGCTCAAGTCCAGGGCGTCCTGGGGGCGTGGGGTGCCCCCGCTCCTGGGGTTACCGTAGCTCCCGTCAGCAGGCAGCTGCGCCAGGAGCAACCCGGGGGTTATGGAGGGGAACTGGGGGTCTGCAGATGCCCGCCTGCCGCGTGAGGGTGCGTGTCCGAGGGTGCGCCGGGTGGGCACGGCGTGTGCGCCCGGGAGCAGGGAGGGGAGCGCGGGGACGGCCTGATGGACGGGAGGCGGAGATGCTGGGAGGCCAGAGCCACTTGCTGCACCTCCCGCCAGCCCGTTTGTCCTGCGGAGGTGGGCTGGCCCCTGCCTCTGGGAGGCAAGTGAGCGCAGGCTCGACCCGTTGGGGTACAGTAGGATCCTGGACTCCTGGGACCCTCGTTTGGCCACGCGGGAACAGAAGACCCGGGTGCCAGGTTCCCAGATTCCGCGAGTGGAGTGTGAGCGGAGTTTGGGGCTAGTGAGACCTTCCCGGCTCGGGGTTCTCATTGAGAGAACCTTGTTGGAAGTGACTGAGCAGCGGGTGGGAGCTGGAGTCACTTTGAGTGGAGGGGTTTGCATTTCCGAGCAGTGATTGCCTTGGGCCGGTGCCCTGGGAGAAGCCGTTCTGTGACGGTGGGGGGGGCGGGGGGGCAAACTACTTTCTGTTTTTATCTGTGTTAGGTGAACACGTAGTATTTATTCACGGGACCTCTGCACATTGTCACTTTAAAAAAGGATTACTGCAGCTGCCATCTATATACATGTTCTTGTATGTTGTTGTCTTGATGTTCTCTCTTTGCAGTAACTTAGTATTGCAGTGTTTCAAAACCAAGAGAAAAAGCGTCCCAAAGCAATTTGGTATTTTGCTGGATAATTCTCAGCCACTGGGAAAGAACCAAAAGCGCACTTCATTAGCCGAAACGACTTGTTTGGGCTTAATTTGTTTCTAAGAGACGTACAGTGGAAAAATCCAGAAGCAGCAAAGTAGTTAGTATCAAAGAGTCTTAGGAAATTAATGAAAAGGGTTTTCTATTGCTGCCGCGGAAAGATGGTAATCAAAGTTGCTTTAGAGGACAGGGCTCCTATGTAATGATAAACATATTAACCAAGTCGGCTTTGTGACCTTGATACATTGAGCAGCGCTTGATTTGAGCGGTGCTCCATAACAGGCAAACGGCGCCTGGGCGGTTGGGTAGTTTTTGGGGAAATGTCCTCCTATGTGTTGTTTTTCGGTTTTTCATAATTAAGATTTCAGACTGAGGCCGTCTCACAGTGGGAGTGGGTTTCCCCCCCTCCCTCTTAAGATAACATTAAAAGTTACAAAAGTGACTCATGTGTAAGGCAAAAAAAAGCCTAAGAAACAATTCACAATCCCACAAACCATAAGTAATCCAGCTTGGTATTTATCTTTTTAGTCTTTTGTTCCCATGTGTAAGTATTTTTTCTTACAAAAATGCAACCGTACTATAAGGTTGTTTTATTTGTAGGTTTTTACTTATACATGGATTATGAGAGATATCTATCTGGTTTGTTTTTATGAGTAAGAACGTTCCCCTTGTGATCTTTTTAAAAAGTTAGAACCTCTGCTTAGAGCACGCTAATAGCTTCTCATTTGATAGTATAATTGAAATCCTTGCCTTCTGGGCTGCCTCCCTGTCCTCACTTTCAGCCCTGCTGGACAGATCTCTTTGCTGTGCCTTAAAATCTTCTGTGCCTTTACACCTGCTGTTCCCCCTACCTAGAACTCTGTTTCCTGGATATCATAGCTCTGGCTGTAGGTTTCTGCTCACATGTAACCACCAGCCTTTCCCTGACTATTGTGTGTAAAATACACTCCATTCTCCAATCCTCCTTAACCTACCTTACTGGTCTTCGTAGCACTTACCACCACTTGGTAAATACATAAGTAGTTATTTGTTATTTTATTGTCTCTTTCCCCTATTAATCCAGACATGTGAGGCTTTTTCACTGATGGAACCCGAGGGCCCAGAACAGCACCTGACATCGTGGGTGCTTAATCAATATTTGTGGAACGAATAAATAAATGACTGCTCATCATCCATCTATTCACGTGACCTTCCTGGTGGCCTCCTAGGCTTTTACGTAGCTGTATCACGAAATGGGGTGACAATCCCTTGAAAGTCAGCATAGCCCTGTCCTTTACATATTTGAGAAGAAAAGTGTTACAAAGTGAGCCTTGATTGTAAAAAGAATTAGTCTTGATTTAACTTCACAATTGAGATAAGGAACACTTTTGGCGAACATCACTGACTCCTTCTTATACACCATCCTTTGTGTCACAGCGGAAATCTCTGAAACGTATAAAGTGTCCCCGTAATGTTCACAGCTGTGATTTCGATTTGGTGGTTCTTAAGTGAGAGCATACGCCTCAAGAACGTAGTGAGTTTTTTTGGGTCAACAGATACCCGGAGATGTAATTACAGCTTTGGTGTGTTTTAATTCGAGGAGTAAGCTGTTACACTTACATATTTTTTTTTTCCTGGCAATTCTACCCTTTTCAGTTCCTTGCTTATCAGTTTTTGGATGGCTAGCAGGTATACTTAAGGTTTTTGTTCTTGTTTTTCAACATTTTAAAATAAATCCCTGATCTCTTGAGCATTTTACGTCTCTCATGTGACTCTTGAACTGTTTGAAAGGACCAGTTTCATCTTTCAGGATGAAATGACATCAGTATAAAACATGTCATTGCATTTTTATTATAAGGATGGGAAAACTGAATCTTAAGGTAGAATGTTTACAGAGAGGACATGGAATGAGAGTAAGCTTTTTAAAGCCTTGAATTTCAAGTAGGTTACTTGTAATTTTAGTGAGTTTTTGAAAAAATCCTTGCTTTTGCTCTTAAGGAATAGGATCCCTCTGAGCACAATCCAGAGAACTTCAAATATTTTTCATTTTCAAAACATTTTTAAAAAGATTTTACTTATTTTTAGAGAGAGGGGAAGGGGAAGCGAAAGAGAGGGAGAGAAACATCAATGTGTGGTTGCCTCTCACACGCCCCCTACTGGGGACCTGGACTGCAACCCAGGCATGTGCCCTGACTGGGAATCGAACTGGCAACCTTTTGGTTTGCAGGCCTATGCTCAATCCACTGAGCCACATGAGCCAGGGTCAAAACATTAAAAAAAAAAAAAAGATTTTATTGATTAATTTTTGAGAGAGGAGAAGGGAGGGAAAGAGAGGGAAACATCAATGTGAAAGAGAAACAACAATCAGTTGCCTCTCATAGGCACCTGGACTTAGGGACCAAACCCACAACCCAGGCATGTGCCCTGACTGGGAATCGAACTGAAAACCTTGTGTTCTGTGGGACAACACCCAACTGAATCCACACCGGTCAGGCCAGATTATTTTTCTTTTCTTTTTTTGTTAACGATTTTATTTATTTATTTTAGAGAGAAGTGAAGGGAGGGAGAAAAAGAGGGAGAGAAACATCAATGTGTGGTAGCTTCTTGGAAGTCCCCTGCTGGGGACCTGGCCCGCAACCCAGGCATGTGCCCTGACTGGGAATTGAACCAGTGACCCTTTGGTGCACAGGCCAGCACTCAGTCCGCTGCGCCACGCCAGCCAGGGCTAGATTATTTTTCTTATGACCCAAATATACAAGAACTTGTGGAAAAAATCCTAAATGAAAGTTTTATTCTTTTAAAGGCCTACAGGGAATGTGTTAAGAATTTGTTTTTAATTTTGCTACAGGCATTTATTGAGCACATATTTGGAGCACATCTGTGTGTTTTTGTATGGGTTACATTACTATGTTCAGTTTTAGATTACCAACTGATTTCTCGTCATGTCTTCTCTTTTGTCATTTGATTACCTCCCTTCTCTCATCATATTTTCTCCCTAAGTGATCTCATCTATTCCCAGGACTTTAATATCCTCTGGATACCGATGACTCCCTCAGTTACACCTCCTGCCTGGACCCTTCTCTGGTTCCAGACTTTCATTTTCAACGACAGCCCTCCTGTTCTCTCTACTTGCTTGCCTCACAGTGATCTCAAAGTCCATGTAGCCAAAATTGACCACTCAGTCTTCCTCTTAAACTTCCAACTTAGTATTCTTATTTCTGACCCCTTCCTCTCCTCTCCTCCAGCCCTCCCTGTCTTATTGTCACTGCTATTCACTCATTGTTCAGGCCAGACACCTGAAAGTCATCTTTGATTCTTCCTGATGCCTCACCCCACATTCAGTCCATCAGTGTGGCCTGCTGGCCTGCCTCCCAGAATACCACAGACCCTTCATTCCCTCCCCACTCCTGATCCACCCACCGTCCTCAGCTGGATGACTGCCCCTACCTTTTATTTCGATACCTAGCTTCCACTCTTACCTTCTTCTAACCCTTTCTCCCCTGTATAGCCAGAGAGACCCTACCAAAAACGTAAACCAGGTCACGTCAGTCCCCTGCTTAGTGGCTTCCCACTGTACTTAGCCCACATCGGCACTTCTTACTCTGAGATGTCCAGCCCTTGTCATCCTCCAGCCTCCTGTCCTTGCTCGCCACGCTTCTGTCAGGGTGGAGCACCATCAGTTCCTTGGACATGCCAAGTGCCCCTCTGTAGACCTTCTCTCTGTCCGGCAGCCCCCCGGCCCCATTCTTCTCGTAGAAGGTTCCATCTTGAACATCCGGTCTCAGCCAAAATACCCCTCAGAGGGGCTGTCCTGTTCAGTCCTTCTGCAGGATGCATAAATTTCCTGCTTAGCCAACATTCCAAGTATTTCATTTACATGTTGTCTTCTTTATTGTCTACCCTCCACCCCAGTAGACTGCAAGGTCTATGAAGGCAGGGGCAGCCTTGTCCCATTTCTTGTACAGTCCTGGTTCCTGGTGCTCTGCTTACAATCGGATAGGTGCAGGGCCTTGTTGCATTTTGAGAGATTATTAGTATAACAGCTAACTTTTTTTGAGACTTACTTTTCAAAAAAATTCTCACTCAAGGATATGTTTTTATTGGTTTTAGACAGAGAGGAAGGGGGAGGGAGAAAGAGAGAGAATGTGAGAGAGAAACATCGATCGGTTGCTTCCTGCATAAGCCCCAACAAGGAAGAGGGGGGTGCGGATCAAACCCACAGCTGTTTAGTGTATGAGACAGCGCTCCAACCAACTGACTCACTTTGTGCCAGGTCCATTGCTAAGTAATTACTGGATGTGACAGGCTCCTGGGTTTTGCCACTGACATGTATGGCTGCAGTGAATGAACTCAGTGAAGATAGTGAAGTCGAGAAGGATAAGTAATCGAGGGGCTAGAGAGTTTGGGTCATCTATGTGGTCAGAGAAACCATCGGAAGGATGCCAGGACATTTGGGGTGGAGAGAAGGAAGGTGTGCCAGATCTTCAATGAATGAAGTACCAGCAATGAGAAGTGTGCCGGCCAGCCTGCAGGAGCCTCCGCAGGTCAGGGGATTTTGCCTGAGGGCAACGGGAGAGCAGTGACCTGGCAGCTTGATTGATTACAAAGTGTCTCTAGAAGGAGTCGGCTTTGGCCCAGGTTCATTTTGCTTCTGAAGGAACCCTTACCCCAATGCAGCGCTGATGGCTCTTAGTATTGATTAAACTTGGTCATGAAAATAATCTGAGGGTGTATGTTAAAAATACAGATTCCAAGGCTCCATCCATTCCCAGGCCCACTGAATTAGATTTCTAGGAGACAGGACTGAGAATGTATGTTTTTACCCCTCTCCCCCCTCAATATACTCACCTGGTAGTTCTTTATAATTAAGCACCTCTGGAAGTTCAGCTGCAGTGGATAAAAACATGGGGTCTGGAAGCCAACTCCCTGGGTCCAAAGCTTAAGACATAGGAAGGAGCCTTAGCCCGTGACCCTTAGTAGATCGCCTTTCCAGGTCTCTCTGATAGCAGAAGCTTTGAATTGAGGGACCCTCCATTAAGGGCGAGCATACTGACAAAAGCAAGAAAAGACAGCTAGCTGGTGATGGAAGAGGCAGAAATGTTATGCAAAATAACTCAAATGTGGCAGTCTTGTTAACCTCAGTGGTCTCAGAATACAGTAACTAATCATCATTGTTATTCTGTTCAACAAGAATAGGTCAGATTATGGTTTGGTTAGTTCAGAAGGAAGTAATGCATTTTAGAAAGCTTTTCATCATAAGGTTGCATGTTCTATTGCCTCGGTTATCCATAAAATTAACGTACGTGACATAATTCTGTCTCAGAAGATACCGGATTAAAAAACCATTTACTTCTCTCTCCTGCTGAGCTCAGGAGCTCAGGGTGTGCTGCCCGCCCTTCGAGGCCCTCGTGGCTGTGTTGCTGCAGCTTCTCCCTCGTTGTGACCTCTGTGGGAAGGGCTCTGGGAGACCCAGGAAATCTAGAAATGAAGTCATGGGGTAGACAGAATGTGTGGTGGGAAAGAGGGTAGTCGGTGTGAAGAAACATCAGCCTTGTTCTACGTCCCTCTGAGCAAGAAAGCTCTTCCTGGAGAAAAACCGTGGGAATACAGTGTGCATGTGTGTGTGCATGCGCACGCGCATGTGCACATGTGTGCGCAGGGGTGAACATCTATTGATTATTCATCTCATAATATGCACCTCGGATGTCAAACTGGACACAAGCCATAGGAGTAGCAGAGTCAAGGGGAGAAGCCACATGTATGTAATATATCTGGGAGAGCGTTCACTTTTCTCCAGTGGTTTTGAAAAACGTGAAAGAAATCACGATAGAGAGAAAACCTGTCAATGTAAGGAGTATGGTGAAACCTTTAGTTTTTCACCGTCACTTCAGACACATGAGAGAACACCCACTGGAGAGCAACTCCATCAATGTGAACCACACAGAAGTCTATAGATGTCATCAAGCTTTCAAACGCACGAAAGGACCCTGTGATAGTAGGAAAGGGAGCCAAGTTGCCTCAGTTGTCTTCGAATACAGGCAAGAACTCACACTGCAGAGAACCCTTGTGAATGAAAACCGTGTGTAAAACCTACATGTACTAGAGCGCTTCCCAAACACACCACAGAAGTCGCGCAGGCAGACACCCTGTGAATTAAGCGGCGTGGTGAAACTCTGAGTTGCCTCTAGGTTCCCAGAAACGTGGAAGAAGTCACACTGGGGAGAAGCCCTGTGCGTGTCGGGAACGTGGAAGAGCCTGCACATGTTGTCATCGCTTTTGAAGATATGAAAGAAAATTTGCTGGAGAGAAGCCCTGTAAAAATAAGGCGTGTGGGAAAGCCTTCAGGTGTATGGAAGGGTTCAAACACAGGAGACACCCCTAGACAGAAACCCCGGGACTGTGAGCAGTGTGGGGTAGCCTGGAACCATTACAGCAAAGACGCAGAGGGACTCACACGGGAGAGGAGCCCCGTGGACGTAAGTGATGTGGTGAAGCCAACAGATCACAGTTCTCTTCAAAAACGTGAAAGAGATCGCACTGGAGAGAAACCCTATGAATGTAAAAATGTAGTGAAGCCATTAGGTATGCCAGAGAACTTCAAAAACACGAAAGAAATCTCAGTGGAGACCAACTGTTTGAATGCAAGCGCTGGTAAAGCCTACTGAGACCCCAGTTCCTTACAAACACATGAGAGGACTCATTTTGGAGAGAAGCCCGTTGAATCGAAGGCACAGGCAGCAAACACAAGGCCCAGGGGCTGAATCCGGCCCTCCCCCTTGTTTGGTCCGGCCCAGCACCTTGTTTCTATGTGGGCCGGGGTGGTGGGGGGGAGCCCAAGCTCTCGCTTAACTGCTAAGGAGTAGTTACATTTATACACTCCTAAAGTTACATTCAGCTCATTGAAGGCAACCGAGAGGCTGATGTAGCCCCGGGTGAAAATGAGTTTGGCACCCCTGATCTAAGGAATGTGGAAAAGCCTTCATTTATCTCACACATTTTTGAAGACATGTAACAATGTCTTTGGAGGCAAACCGTACAGAATTGCAGAATTTGGGAAAGGCTTCAGTTACCCTAGCTCCTTTCCAACACATGAAAAGGCTCACTGGGTAAAACCTCTTGATACAAACAGCGTGAGAAAGACTTAAATCGGCACATGCCATTATTTGCGAAGACGCCCATGGAAAAGAAACAGAAATGTAAGTAACAGGAGAAAGCCTGATAGAAATTAAGCCATGTACAATGTGACAGAACTTTCAACTTGGAAGTTCTTACTCACGTTGTAAATATATTTGTGTTTATTGAATCTCTGTTTGTAAGTACATCACTGGGCTGAGAATTTCTACTCATTTCAGAAGTGACTATTCGTGAGATAATTCTGAGAGTTGCCTTTCAACAATGGTACCTAAGATTAATAGGTAGTGCTTTTTCCTTAAAACATTTAATAATATTTCCTCTCCACTTTGAAGCCTGTTAGATTTACAGGTGAATTGAAGTGTATTTTTATACACAGTTAGGTTAAGTATCTCTTTATAATGTTTTATCTGTTCTGTGTCAAGGGCCATTGAAAATAGACCATTTGATATTTGGATTTTCCTAGTGCCCTTATGTCTTTTACATCCCTAGTCCACGGTGGATATTCTGCCTTTCCCTCTGACAAAGCTGCTTTCTGGGGGCATTGGGAATAGGAGGCTTTTTCTGTTTTCCATACTAGTAAATAATTGGAATAAATTCTATGTATGGCAAGTTTATGAAAGAATATAGTTTCATGCAAAACATTTTAATTTTTGGTCCTTTGCTTTTGTCTTTTTTTTTTTTTGCTGTGTATTTGGTGAATATATTTTGATTTAAGATGAGGGATCTGTGATAGGTCAACAGAATCTAGAGTTGGAGACATTCCCCCCTGGGGGTAACGTTAGGGACTTGATTTTCCAACATCCACCTTCGTTGTGCTTCCAGGTTAGAATTCACGAATAGCCACGCTTGCGTGAGATTGGAAGGCAAAAACGAGGAAGGCATTGGTCAGATTTTGGAGCCACCATACAATACAGACAGACAGACAGACAGTGGCTATAAGAACACCATTTCCAACCTACAATCTGGATTCTTTGACCTTCCAATCCAAACCACCAACAGCTCTCTCTGATACTGTAGCTTCATATCGGCTTCTTCACAAGACCCACGTCAAAGACCCATCAGAGTCTGGATTTTCTGCAAGCCCTCTGTGTCCACCAGGAGCCTGATTCAGACTTTAATGCTTATATCTATCTGAGTCCTGTCTTCTCGAGATTGTATCTGTGTAAGGTCTGGTTTGTGCAGGAGACATCTCCTGCACTTAGCAGTGCCTCGTGAGTGCGCTTTCCTGATTGGCCCTGCGTCCGCAGCGGCGCAGTGAAAAAGGAGGGCTGGGAGTTTGCTTCTCCGCTGCAGGTGCGGTGGCTGCCTTGACCCAGAGCTTCCTTCTGGAGGGAAGACTGGGCGTTTCCTGTTACTCGTAGCTGAATGTAATCCCTCATTATGTTTTTAATTATGTTTGTGATGAAAAGTATGTGCTTTTTTTTTATTTGACCAAATGAACACTTCTGTCGGTGTTTCATAAAAAAAATTGTTAACTGTTTCTAAGCTGTTGTATGCCAACAAATATTGTTTTCATTTCCTGAGAAAAAGATGTTAAAATGTTCCATTATAATTATGGACTTTCAAATAAACTTTGAAGATTATCTTCATTAAAAAAAAACATATTTACTCAATGACAATCCAAAGACAAGCAGTTTTCCCCAAGGGGCCAGGGACGTGAATGGATCCTTAGCATCATGATACCAGTAGCGCTACCCTCCCATTCTCCCTATTTTCACCAAGAAACTTCTGTTTGTTTTCATGACAAGGAAGAGGAACCCTGCAAAGCAATAGCTGCTGGGGAGGGAAGGTGGGAGTCAGCCACTCTCGGCTGACCAATTAGAATCCCCTGTTGCTAGTGAGGAGGTTTTGAGTTTGAGGTGCAGCGTTCCACCCAAACACCAGATAAAGCTTCGGGAAAAGAACGTTGTCAGCCCTGCTAGGCGTGGTTGCTGTGGTCCGTGAGCCTAAAACTCGATCTGCTCTAGCATGTGTTCCACTTCTAACTTCCTCCCAGCCCTGCTGGTCCCGCGAAGCCTGGCTCTCCAACTGGTGAATGGGGCGCCAGACATGGCACAGCATCTCCGTTATATCCCTGTCACTTGCCACCTCCTTCCACTCACCTCCCTGGTGAAGTGCAGGGAGCCCCTTAAATGCACGTCTTGAGCCCTAGAAAACGTGGCAGTGGAGGTTCAGCAGTGCCAACGCAACCAGAACTTTCAGTTTGCAAGTTGAGAGTTTTAAAAGGTAATGCTATTTTTTTTTAAGTTGGAATTCAGAATATTTTTTCCCTGTTAGAAAAACATTTTCTTCTAAAGCAGAGAAATACTGAACCAGAGGCCAATGAGTATTTTAATGATAGTAACAAGTTGTCTAATATCACACTTTCCTACCCTACAGAGCTCAGGAACCCTTGAAGGTTCTGCTTTATTCCAGTGTCCTTTATAATGTTTGAATCACTTTAGGGTATTCCTTTTGTGAAGTGTTTCTGTGCCTGCTGTGAACTAGACCCCTTGGGGTTAAAAAAAGAAGGTCCCTGGTCTCAAGGAACTTATTTTTTAGAAGTTAGACAAGGTGCATTTAAATCTCTAACCTCAGCAGAACATGCTATATGCTACAAAGGATATACAATCAAAGTGTAGGATCACAGACAAAAGAAGTTATTTCTGGTGGTGGGTGGGAGTGGTGAGAGGGGTCAGTGGGTGCTTTCAGTGGGAGTGTTTGTAATTAGATTGCATCTTGAAGGGCGGGTAGAATATTGAACGATTATGTTTGATGTTGTATGTTTACTAAGGCATCCTTTATTTTAGTAAGACTACAGAAATATTTTGGTGCTTAATGAATTAGCTTTCACTCATCCAGAATGCCTCATTTCTCAATTATTTTTGGATAACTTGCCTCTATAATTAACATATGAAGTAATAAGGAAAGTATGGTGGAGAAGGGCTTTTATGAAAGCCCTTAAAAATAATTCGGGATCACAGTGAATGTCTCAAGTGGGGGTGAATAGAAAATCAGAATGATAACGGAAGGTATGTGTTTCGATACATGATTTATGATTTGGGGGAAGGCAGAGTTCTAAGTGGTGATGGTGAGGCCTTCATAGGAAAGGAGTAGTCTGCCAGGGCAGGGGGCCTCTTGAACCCTCACCTTCTCATTTCTGAACGTCTTTCTCAGGGGTGGCTGGCAGTGAGGGCAGGAGAGTACTGTGGGCTGTGGCCGCAGTAAACTGAAGGGGGCCAGCTCCCCCTCGTTCTCCCTAAACTCCTCTTGCTAAGCAAGAGGGGTTCACAGCAGTGCTGTGAAGCCATGCCCATAATTTCTCTTCCCGCCCTCAAGCCTCTGGGTGCATTGTTCTGGGCTTGTCCTGCCTCAAAGCTGTATCTCTGTACCAGAGAGCAGATTCTCCCTTGCTGACGTGTGTCCCTCTGGGTGAATCCTCTCTCCTCTAGCAATCCCATTTCTGGCCATGGTAAGTTAGCTACAGCTGGACCATTGAGCCAGTTTGCTGGTTTTGCAAATAGTTGTTATGCCTGAAATCTTGGCAATTTTTCCCTTCTGTTAAGGCTCCGTTTTCCTTTCCTTTCCTTTCCTTTCCTCTCCTCTCCTCTCCTCTCCTCTCCTCTCCTCTCCTCTCCTCTCCTCTCCCCTCCCCTCCCCCCTTCCTTCTCACCTGAGGATATATTTATTGATTTTAGTGAGAGTGAGAGGGTGGGGGGAGAGAGAGAAAGAGAGAGAAACTGAGAGAAACAGATTGGTTGCCTCTCGTACATGCCCTGACTGGGGATGGGGAATTGACCCGGAAACCTATGTATGTGCCCTGACCAGGGATCGAACCCACAACCTTTTCAGTGCATGAGACGATGCTCCAACCAACTGAGCCACCTGGCCAGACCAAGGCTCTATTTCCAATCTTCCATTTGCCCCTATCGGTTCAATACTTAATTTTGCAGGAAGCTGAAAACCACGTCACCTGCACACGTTGCGCTGAAATGGGACTCTGGCTCAGAATTCTGATCTCCTTGGGAATCGACACTTACGGGTTCGAAAGACAGTACTTTCCCCCTGTGTCCTGGTCATGCCAACAGCATTTTCAAAGCCAGCGTATCTGGCCAAGCCGTAGGGCCCATTTTCCCGTACAGGTGACTAAAGCAGCCCGAAGACAACAGACTCAGCTCCTCACCACAGTGCACTTACCGTGTCTCGTGTGTGCCCGGTACTGTGCTAGACACCAGTGGGGAGTAAGTCAGACACGGTCTCTCTGGCCCCATGGCCAGGGGCCATGGTAGATTCATAGCATAACTGTCATCCGGGGAGGGGGCAGGAAGGCCTGGCCTCTAGTCCTGCTCTTGCCCTTTATCAGTTACATGACCTCATGCATTTGCCTCTATTTTCTGTCAACTGGGATAAGACACCTTTTAAAAAGATTCATACTAGTTTTATAATACTTAAATGACACTACACAGAAAGAGCTTTGAAAAGGTCAAGTTACTATAGATGCAAAAATAGGGTGGGGGTAATCAGCCTTGCCTTGTTTAGTTGGAATAGTTAATGGGGGGTTCTGGTACTTCATGGCTTCAGAGAACGCCATGTAGCTTCAGAGAATCACCAAATGCAGTATTTGGTCTAAGTATTTTAATTTTCATTGGTTCTAATGTTTACTAATAAATAAGACAACCTGCTGTTTGTGGGTGACTCAGTTAATAGAGGCTACTTAGTCAGCCCTAAAGAACTGCAGATTTAATACATATTGGCATTATTTCAGAAAACAGTGCTTCTAGATATTTATTTTATAGCCAGAAATTTATTACTACAACAATGGATATATGATAATGCTAATAATCTAATATATGCCTGGAATTACAGTGCAGTAAGACAAAAAATGATCTGAGCCATAATTAAAATAAAAAGTATCCTTTGTAAATAGTAGAAGATATCTTTACTGTTTGCAGATTTAGGTGCATAAGAAGCTTTGAATTTATTTCATGGTTCCCTTGTGGTTCTGACCATCTGTTATTTTATAGTCCCTCTCACGGGCATATCACTGAGGAACTAAGACTTTTCATTGTGGATATTTTCTCTAGCAACCTGGACAAGACCCTTAAGTCTTTTCACGCCTCAGTTTACTCATAAAATGTGGCCTTTTCTTTACCACGCCAACCTCACAGGGTTGGTGAGACATTCAGATAAAGTATTGGAATGGCTGTGCTTCTAGCTGCGTGGTCGTCCGCATTCGGTCGTAGTTGTGGCGGTCAGGTAATTCTGGCGAAGGAATGCCGCGGCAGGGCTTTGTCTTGGTTTATAGCATAGCCTTTGTTCAAGTTTCCCAGCTCTTCCTCATCATGATTCAGTGCCTTCCACATCCTTTTGTTTCATTCTCACTTAGTAGCATTTCACTTTCTACCTGGTTGGCCGTTAGCTAATATTTGAGCTTCTACTGTGTGTCAGGCATTTTGTAGGCTGCTGGGGAGATAGAGGTGAGAGGGCCAGACCCCGACTCCAGAGTGTCCTTTTGAGTAGTGTATGAGCTCAAGATTCCAATGTCAAATTCTTGCCTGAATTTTCAGCCTGCTAGCCCTCTATAGATTTCAGATTTGCCAGTTCCTAATCGTTATGTGAGCCAATTCGTTAAAATAAAATTCTTAAATTGTGTGTGCATACATACGCACCTGTACACATGTATCCCATTGGTCCTGTTTCTCTGGAGAACCCAGGCTAATAGAGTACTCAACAAATGCTCTCATAATCATGTAGAAAGAAGGGAAGCAAATATGGTAAGCACGCTGCTTAGGTGGTTTTTGTCATGTTGAGTTTGCGATGCTGTGGAATCCGCATGGAAATGCTTACTGGCAAGCAAATGCAGCCCAGGGATGGAGAGCTCATGTGAGTGGTCTGGACTGCAGATATGTAAGTTTTCAAATCACCGGTGTGTGGCTGTCAGTTGAAGCTATTGTTGTGGATGATTTCAAACAGAGAATAGAGTATGTAAGTTAAGAGGAGGTATCCAGGTGGAACCACAGGAAACACTAACATTAGGGAGAGGTGGTGGAGGAAGAGAGACCAACAGGAAACCAAAAAGGGGTAGACAGAGAGCGGAAGATCAGGAGGGAGTGGGTCTTAGAAATCAAGGCAGGGGAGAATTTCGGGAAGGAGGGAGTACAGCCACAAAAAGGTTGAGATAAATGTCGGTTTAAGCCCATTGAACTTAAGCTCCTAGGTGGTGGTGTCAGAGGTGTGTATTTCAGTGTCATGGCACGTTCCAGAGGGCGGAATAGAGAATCCATGGCGATGAAGTGGAAATGCGTGTTTGCTGCGCTGTTTCTTGAAGGAGCTCAGTTATGAAGTAGGATGAGGGGGGCCGGGGCTTCCTCAGGAAGGGATGATTTTTAGGATAAAAGGGACGATGTGACTATAGCATATTCAGAGGCTGAAGAGACTGAGCTGGAAGAAAGGAAGGACCAGAGATTCAAGGGAGAAAAAGGACAGTGATTGATCTAAGTCTCCTCCATGAAGGGAGGGACACACACAGGGGATGATGGCCGGTAACATGGCCAGAGGAGGGATGCCTTTTTCACTTGGCATAGAAAGAAGAAGGCTATTTGGGGATAGAGCAATGTTTATAGGAAGTAGGGTTCTGGAAAATTTGCCATCACAAAAGCTTCTATTTTCTTTGCGAAGTGAACCTTTGGCAACAACTGATAGCCAAGGGGAGATGGTGCAGTCAGGTCTTTGAAGACAGAAGTGGGTATAAAATTACTGCTGTGGGGCTTGAAAGTGGAGGCCGATGATTGTTCTCATTGTCTATGGAATGTAAGTTATACTCCACAGTCTGATGTTTATAAAGTCCTCCGCAATCTGCCTTTAGCCAATTCTGTTAGACTACCGATCTTTTTTGTTTCATTCCAGCACCCTTGTCCTTCAGCCAAGAGTGCCTCTGCTGTAGCACTAGAGCGTGGCTTTGAGAGCCTGGAGGCTGTAGGGAGAACGCCATCGGACCCTGCGTCGGGAGAGCTGTGGTCCAGCCTGGCCTCCTCCATTTCTAAGCTACAGGACCTTGGGCGTACCTTAACTTCTCTGCCTGCTTCTTTTTCTCATTTGCAAACTGTTAGTGATAACAAAAGCGACGGTGATGATGGTCGTGACAGATGAGAAGATGTATTTTAAAGTACTTTGAAGGTGATAAGTAAGTATATAAGCGGAGCTGGTGTTATCAGGCCATGAGTGATCCTAGCTCCAGGCTTCTGTGTGAACTTTCTTCGTTCCCATCAGAGTCCGCCCCCTGCTCTCCAGAGACCTAAATTCAGCCTGCATTATGCAGAGAAATGCTAGCTTCTGTAACAGATAAACCCTGCTGAAATCTCTTTCATTTTTTAACTGTTTTTATTTTTAGTTTCTTCATAAAGTGAGGAGTTAGGTATAGAGGATCTCTAAGGTCCCTTTTATAGTTTTTTAGTTTTTTTATTAGAATTGACATACATTATTACATTAGTTTCAGGTGTACACCCCAGAGATTAGATGTAACTTGCTCACTGATCATCCCGATAAATCTCGTACCCAGCTGACATGTACACAGTCATTAGATTATTGACTGTATTCCCTATGTGGTGCTTTACAGCTCATGTCCGTTCTGTAATGACCAATTTTACTTATTAATCCCTTCACCTTTTTCGGCCAACCCCCCTCCTGTATAGCAACTGTCAAAATGTTCTCTGTACCAATGAACATGTTTCTGTTCTCCTTGTTCATTTTGTTGTTTAGATTCCATTGTTGATAGATACGTAATTATTGCCATTTTGTTGCTAATATTTTTGATATTTTTTTTTCTTCTTCTTCTTAAAGAAGACCCTTTAACATTTCATATAATACTGTTTTGGTGTCAATGAACTCCTTTAGCTTTTCCTGCTGAAATCCCAGTGGCTTACTTCGAATCCAGTCAGCAGTAGGGGTGGAGGGGACTCAGCTGATGGATGCTTTGCCATCTTCAAACCATGGTTTCCAATGTTGCTCTGGGTGTCAATGTCCAACCAGCAGAGTGGGGGAAGAGAAGGAGTGGAGGATTGTCTGAGAGGCTTCTATGCACCAAACCTAGGAAGGGAGCCGTTGACTAAGGCCAAAGGAGAGATGTTTGAGAGGAGGCATTCACTGGCTGGGAGGTGCATTTAGGGTGTGTGGGTTACTGGCCGTGGCATGGTGGGGGGAGGGGCGCTGAGGAGGGTGAGGCAGGACCTGTGTGGCCCTAGGGCAGAGCAGAGAGGCCACGCCTCCTGCCTCGATGGACAGAGACTGGGAAGGGCTAAGGGGCTTTAGGGTTGGTTTCCAGGGAAGGCAAGTACTACAAATGTGGGACAGAGGCTCTTCGGTCAGGGGAGATAGGTGGATGAAAACTGGAGTGTTGCCTTCTGAGATGAGCTTTCTAACATCTGGGGAACCAGACACTGTTTATCTTTTCTAAGATGAGAAAACTGATGAGGTGGTGCCTTGACAAAAGCCGCACAACTAATAGGCAGCAGAGAAATGAGCTAGGTCTTGAGTCTTTTGCTGTCAAAGCCCCTGCTGGTGAGAGCCTGGATCTGTCCCACCTGGAGAGCTAGAAAACCTGGACTCTGAAGTTGCTCTGAAGTGAACCCCTGAGCACAGGGCGGAGGAAGAACTCTGTGGTGGCTGTTCCTTTATAAGTGACTCACCCTTTGGCAGCTTTGGTTGGAGGAGGGAAGGCAAGAGAGGACCATTCCAGGCAGAGGAGCAGTCTGAGCAAAGATCCTAAGGCAGAAACGTGCTTAAAAGGTTTGTGGGCTGAAAGAAGACTGGATTGGTCCAAGACCAGCAGGAGGGAGAGGTGCATGAGAAGATGCTGGGGAGGGGAACAGGGCCCAGGTTACTGAAGAACATACAGGCCAAGGCAAGGAGTTAATTTTTCTAAGGGCAGCAGGAAACCATTGTACATTTTGAGTAGGGGCTAAGATGGTCCCATTTGCAATTTAAAAAGACCACTCCTGTTACTGTATGGAGAATGGGTGATGGAAAGAAGGCCAAAGTGTATACTAAATGTAGTAGTTAGGAAAAAGGAGGAATTCAAGAGAAGTGAGTCTGGAGCTCAGAGCAGAGAGGTTCAGGTTAGTGAAGAAAATTTGATCCTCTATTTCCTATCAGCTCACTCCCCGTTTTTAGCCAAGTTTTCTGTGAGTAGCCTTATCCACAGTCTCTTCTTCCTCAACCCAACTCTGTGCTCTGGCCTCTGTCATTTGCTGCTTCTCTGAAATGTCCCAGGCCAAGGACACCTGGGGTCCTTTATGGTTAGCCAAATCTAGGCCTTTGGCCCTCACCTGGTTTGACTGGCATCCAGTCACGTGAGCCCCTCCTGCCTTGAAATGTTCTCCTCCTGAGCCCTCTGTGTCTCTGCTTCCTCATTCTGTGGCCCTTTTGTGGTCTCCAAGTCCTCTGGCCAGCCCTGAAATGACAGCATCCCCAGGCTTCTAACCTTGGTCCTCCAGGGTTTCCTCTGTGCCTCTCTGAAGAGAAAGAGCCCCTCCCTCCATCATCAAGCCAATTTCTACTTGCCTTTCCAGCTTCATTTTAGGTGCCCCCCTCTTCCAGGAAGCTTTCTGTAACCCTTAGACCAGGTTAAGCACTGCTTCTTCTGCTTTTCCATTTCTCCTGGAGCATAAAGTGGATTTGATAGGTCGCACCCTGCTTACTTATTTGTCTCCCCAGTCTACCAGTACTTGACGGATAGGGTTACAACAAAGTACCCAGCGATCTAGGTCAAAGATTGCTTTCTCTACTTCAGATGAAAGCCACACTTTATAATGAAGGTATCTACACCTGCTTGTATGTCCTTTAGCAGACCATTCATTTCTCACTGAGTCTGAGGGCTGTGAATTCTGGTATAATATCTCCTGTGAACAAAGGAATTAATTTAACTCAAAAGAATTAGTAATTGTCTCCATCTTGTGCAAGGGAAAAAATCTGAGAATTTAAGAATATTAATTGCTTCAGAAAAGCTTCCAAAGACCTGTATTGCCTGGTAATTCGGTTCTTAGCTCCCTTGCTCCGACCCTAAAACATATTATATGTCCCTCATTTTGTGATCCCATAGTTCTGGGTTTGACACTACAATTGCCTCTGTGGTGATGAGCACTAATATTCTCCGAGGCTGAACTGTGATAGCCGTGGAAGGCAGCAAATAGGCTGAATGAAAGATGAGCTCCTGCCTTTATAGCCTTCCCTCCTGCTAACCTGCTCAATGTGTGCATGAAAAAGAACTGGGTAGGAGCAGTGCAGTGTACACACACTTAGGTGTGCAAGCCACACATCTGGAACTGCAGCAGGGTTCTGGGTGGTTAATGTCAGTGGACCCCCATGCTCCTCTTTCCGATGTCTTTTTCTGCTCTTGAATTCTTTATTTTCATCTTTCTCTCAGTTCCAAACCCACTTTATCTTTTTTGGCAGGTGGAACAAAGGAAACAAAATGTTGAATTACTTTCTTCCAAGTGGCTTGATTTTTAGAATCTTTCTTGATTTTTTTTTCAGTGTTTAGTTTTCTGAGCTTAGCAGAGTGAAAAGCAGAGATGCCTTTGACTAAACAAAACTCTCAGCTTCATTAATCAAAATAATGCTGCGGATTGTACTTGTGCCTTTTTTTGTTTGTTTTGTGGTACTCGTGCCTTTTTGCTGGAGTGTCGGGATGATTATTTTTTAAGAGGAAGCACTATGGGGTTACTTATTTTTAACCATGGACATCCTGCCAGTGAAAGAAGTGCCTCAGTATGTGTAATAGGGGCTCCATTTGGTCCCATATTGCTCCCTCGAGGGTTTATTGCTATGAGGGCGAGAAGTTCTTGTGTACGGGGGCCACACTCTGTTGATTCCACTTCGTTTGATTCTGGTTGTTCAGGCAAAACATTAGGATTTCAGGCTCAGATAGGAAGCGACATAGGGTTTTGCAGCGTGCCCACTGGTGTGATGCCAATTCTTCTTATGTGGGGGACCTCTCGGTTCGCCTGCACACGTTCTTTCTCACAGGAAGCTACAGTCTGTGCCTTGTGACCTTTGACCCACTTACTAAGTGAGCCTTTCCCACCAGAGGCAACATGTGCATCCTTCCCCTCACTTGAAGGCATCTCCCAGCAGTCTTGTCTCCAGACTCCGGGTCCTGGATTTCTTCAGCCGGAGCCGGAGCCTCCTTCCTTAGTCTATGTTTTGTGGCCCTAAGAGATGATCCCAATATTTTGGTAGCTTTCTTTTTTTGGTGGCTTAATCTCATTTTGAACTTTCCTCATGGAACTGGCCTCTGAGTGGAGGTTCTAAAATGTCTTATTTAATGGAATATTTTTATCTCAGTGGTCTTACTTAACAGTAAAGCATTTTGTGACATTCAATAATATTGTAATCTGCTTCTCTCTAAGAGAAAACAAAGGCTTTTAAGTCCCGGAGTGCAGGTACAATGCCAGCAAGGCCGTACAATTTGATTTCTAGCCAGAGGAGACTTAAGTGAATTCAGCTGGGTCCGATACCCAGCGCTAGCCCTGACTGAGCCCTCGTAGCATGCCAGCCCCTGGGCCAAGGACTGCTACACACACCATGGCGTTCAGTGCTCACAACAACCCTGGTTAGCGATGATATTGCTACTAGTAGATACGGTAGGTGACCTCGTCTCAACCATGAAGAAACTGAGGCTTAGGAAGGCTGGGACTCGCCCCATGTTTCACGTGTGGCAGGGTGACCCAGACCTTGAGCCCTTTGTACACCACTGTGCCGCTTCTCTGACACCTGGGTAAGGCTCTGTGTACAGCTCCCTTCTCTTGGGCCTCATATTTAGCTCTCTGGTACTTTTAGTTAAAACGTAAATTAAAAACAAAGAATTGGATGACTTTTGCCACTCACCGTAGCGCCTAGAAGATTGCTCTTCACGTGGCGGGTGCTGACAGTAGAACCAAGGTCTTTGATTCTGTGTCTCCAGACCCAGTAAAAAGAGATTATACCCCTGTGAGTTATTTAGTCTTGGGATGGCTAGGGCCACTCCAGATGATGCAAGTTACTCTTAAACCAAAGTCTAATGGCATCATGGTAGGCTAGGACTAAACCTTTGATATGCTTTTGGGCAACTGGCTAGCAAAGACCACATGGGAGAGACAGTGGCTGTTGCAGTTGAAGTTGGACTGGTAGCCAGACACCTGTATCCAGTCCTAGCTCTGCCTTACACGCTGATCCTCTGTGGGCCTCAGTGTCCTCTTTTCCTGGGAGTTGGGAGGGAGAGAAAGGTATGAGGGCGGGGGCGGTTGGTTATTCCTTGTTCTTTCCTTGCTCTTTCAGAGGCCAAAGTAGCCCTTTTGGTGTGGGAGGGTCAGTTCTTGTGCCCTGTTTCCCAACTCCACACTTGGAACCGTGGCACAGTTGGAAGTTTGGGTCTTTGAGAGGCTGCCGTTTCCTCTTTCCCTGGCCCTAAGAGATTGGTGAGTTGGACACCATTATCAATTTGGGATAAAACTGGGACTTTGTGTCTGAGCCTGGACTGAGGAATTAAAATATGGGACTACTTAGAAGTCCTCTGAGGGTTTAGGAACCGACCTTAATTCCCCTGTGGTGTGAGGAGAGTGGCTCGATTGTGGGACCACTTCAGGCCTATTGGGGAAGCAAAGTCTTGTCTTTCGAGTCTGGTATTTTAAAAATCATCTGGTCCTACCTGTGTGCACATCTCCTGCTGAGCTGATCTCTAGAACTGCCCATTCTCCCTGTAATTCAAGGTATACATAATTCTGGAATGCTCTAGATGGGGCTTTATCCATCCCAACAGGAAAAGCTGGTATCCTAACTTAGGATAATTCCAGGAGAGTTCACTTAAAGAGGTAAATCATTACTTAAAGAGAGTTCACTTAAAGAGGTGGATAGGATGCTGAGGAAACCACAAGAAGCAGAGCAGGAATCCAGAGTTATGGTAATAGCGGAGCTGACACCACTCCTAGCTCCAATAGGACAAGTGGGCAAAGTGATTATCAGAAACCAGAAGGGATTGTCCTTTAGAAGAGGCCACCCGGAGAGGAGCAGTGACCCTGGTTGAAGACAAACCAACCTAAGTGGAATGAGCTCCCAACCTCACCCCCCACCGCCGCTCCGTTTCAGTCCTCTGATCTCTTCTTCTTCCGGGACTCAGCTCTGGAGGAACGCAGAAGTCAAAGGCAACGGGGCCTGTTGATGTGATCCGTGAGGATCAGCCTGCTGGGGGAGGAGCGAGGCGGAGAAGGTGAAGAGTGCGTCTGCGGGAGCAACACGGAGGCATTAGATATAAGGGCTATGCAGTTTCAGAACGGGCAGAAGTGTGTGTGTGTGTGTGTGTGTGTGTGTGTAGTGGAAGGTAGGAAAAAGGGTGAGATAAGCATTTCTTGAGCATCACTTAGGAACTTTCTCATGACACAATCACATTTTGGGGTAAGAAGTAGTATTTCCATGTTATAGATGTGACAAACTTGAACCTAAATCTCTTGGCCTTAAGTCAGCTAAGCCCTGGTGATCCCTGTGGTGACAGATGGTAGCCAGATAGCCCTCACATCTGACTCTCGGAGCCCATGCCAGAGAGCCACAGTTCATGGCATTGCTGGGAGAACAGGGAAGGACTGTTCAGAGCTGCTGTGTATTTTTTTTTCTTCATCTATGAACTTGAAGAGAAGGAGAAGAGGAGGAAAAAAAACCTCAACTTGGCATGGATAATGTTAAGCGAGATCAAATAAGGTGAAAAGCAAAATAGAATCCAGAAATTTAGTTTTGCTTTCACCCAAGGTCCATGGGCGGTTGCTGTACAAAGTCCTTTTTGCTTTCCACAAATGTTAAGCACTTTTCATAACATGAATCTCATTACCTTTTACTTTTGGTTGTTTATGAACTTAAAGAGCTTCATAAAAGACAAAGAACTAATTGAACGTTAAGATCGAACTACGTGCTCCTTTATGTCACTTCTTGCTAATGTACAAATTATTAGACTTGTGAGTTAAAATTATTTTGGTTCCTGACACATTTATTGTAAAAATATTATTGAAACAAATTTAAATTAAAAAAGAGGAATCATAACACTCTAGAAAATAAATACTAAAATTTTCTCTGTTCTTTTAGTTTCTGTTGTGTGTATGCATAAATTTTACATGACTGGAATTGTACAAGCATGACTGGAATTGTACTGGAATTGTACATATTCTTTTCATTGCATTTTTCCATGTTGCTGTATAACCTTCATAATTATTGAGGATAGTTTGTCAGGTAACCATGCACATTCTCTGACTTGTCGAACATTATTATTTATTTATTCTGTTTCATGCCATGGGAAAGACGGGTGGTTTTGTTGAAAATTTAAGTGGTTTATTTGTTATTTTTCTTTATAAACATTGTCCATTTGCACCTTCACGTACTTGGTTTCCCCTCCCCCTCTTTTATTCTTTCTGGCAAAGGGAAAGGGATTGTTATTTTTTAAGGATACTTTATCAGAAATAGGATGAGCATCTCTGAAAGTATATCAAAGGACATTGAAATAGTAGTTGTAGAGGTTGCTGAGAGAAGCATGATTGTAATTAAAATGAGTCATTAAGCAGAATTATTGCTTAAAATGTTAATGTTGACTTTTTAACTAAACCCTAGGTTTTAAAAATTATTGTTGAAAGAAAAGCTGGACATCACTTATAATTTGCACACAAAATTTAGCTGCAACCCTAAATGGTGATTAAGTTTTAAAAAATGTATTCTTGGCTAAATTGAATGTAGTGTAATTCTGAACAGATCTTGCTTTTGATTTACGATATTGGCCCCAATTATCTTGCAACCCTGCAATATTAGCACTGGCCTCGTGGTTCCCTGGGCTACTCCCTGGGAAGTGGTCATCCACTCCCAAACCCATCCTGCTCAGCCCCGGGGGGCCTGGCCCCTCTGTTTTGCTCACTCCTTTATGAAGCTTGAGCCCTCTGGCCAGTAGAGCTGCCTGGTATGGTGGCCTTGCTCTTTCATTTGCCTTCCATCGGCCGCAGTTCTGCTTTCTGGAGCAACAGACAAGCTTCTTTCACTAGTCAGGAATCCTCGGAAAATCAGAGATCACTTCTGGTTTTCATTCTCTGTGTCCTTAGCTCCTGGCATAGTGCCTGGCACATAGCAGATGCTCAGAAACTCATGTTCAGAATGAAATGTCTTGAGACAGTCCTTCAAATGCGTGAATACGGCCACAGTGTTCCCACTCAGTCGCCTTTTCTTTGGGTATAATGTCCTCCAGTTTAGCCATTCGTCATGGTAGAATCTCCAGATCCCTTTCCCTCCCAGTCACTTTCTCACCATTGTCTGTGGTCACAGTTTGCTGTCAGTCACTCTGTTAGATTTTGTGGCCAGATTTACATCCAGTTCTCCAGAAATGGTCTGATTTACAGGAACACATGCAAGTGTGCATTACCTTTTCTTTCTGTAGCAAATCCTTGGTTGCTTCTATCTTTTCACATGATCTGCTTCAAGCTGGTCTCTTCCAAAGAGATGCTTGTGTGGTTGTTTCCTTCTACGTTAATGCCACTTGGGGTTTGACGAGGGCTCTTCAGTATCCTCTTGGGAGTCTCAGTAAAAATGAGGACCAGGGGAGGTCCCTGGAAGAGCTCTGTGGAAATCTCCCTCCAAATTGACAGTAATCCTCTATTCCCATGCTTTTCAAATGTGATGTGCATGCAGATTACCTGGCAATTTGTTAAAATGCAGGTTCTGATTTAACAGGGCTGAGTGCAGCCTGAGATTCCATCTTTCTAACAAGTGCCCAGGTAGTGCCGATGCTGTGGGGTCTCTCAGGTCATACTTTGAGCAGGAAAGCACAGTTTTTCGGTGGCATTGTTCATGAGAGCACATCCTTCCAGGTCTGGGTGGCTGTCCTGTCCCATTAGAACCCCCAACAAATACTGTCTGATGCAGGTGCTCAGAGCTTCATCTTCTACCTCGCTAGGTAGATGGAGAAAACCTGAGTGGTGCAGCTTCACCAGCTTCCACGTAGTCGTGGTCCTCTCCGTGCGTGCTTGATTGGACCCTTCATTCCAGCCCAATAAGCTGTTATCCGACATAATTGGTTCTTTTCACATTTCTTGTTATCTGGACATTTGATAAAATGCTCATGTACACTGAGCACTTTTTAAACCAGAACGTTACCCGAAGAGAAACTAAATAGTTTTTTAAACGTTGGTTAGAAAGTACAGTGTTACTGATAAAATTCTTTTTTATAAGAAATGTTATGGCACATCCAATTTTTTTTACTCTATTGGAATTTAGAGAAAATGGACGCATTGTTGAAATTACATTCCTAAACTGAAAGATACTCTTGCAACTGGAGGCCTTTCAACAATGGATTAGCAAGTGAGTTCCATAGAACACAGGGTGGGGAGGTCATGAGCACCTGATCCCCCTCCCAACCCCTCGTCTTCTGGTCTTTTAAGGCAGATATTTCAGA
The DNA here is from genome assembly GCA_007922815.1 of Macrotus californicus. Taxonomy (NCBI): domain Eukaryota; kingdom Metazoa; phylum Chordata; class Mammalia; order Chiroptera; family Phyllostomidae; genus Macrotus; species Macrotus californicus. The sequence goes on along the minus strand of VMDR010000902.1, from coordinate 2,573 downwards.
TATACTGTCAGTTCACCTGTAATACTTCAATATGTAACTTAACATACATACTTTAATTTTTTTATTGAATTACAGTATACATAAGGAAAAACGAAAAGGTGAAGGGATTAAAGAAAAAATAAAACAGCATCATAGACATAGGTGACAGTTTGGTGACTGCCAGAGGGCAAGGGGGCTGGGGCAGGGAGGAGAGGGTGAAGGAGGGGTAGACGGTGGTGGAGGGAGAGTTGACTTGGGAAGAACAGTGAACGTAAGTGTAGAGGCTGGCGACTTTTTACAAACTGGGTGGACCTGTATGACTAGCACCCAGATCAAGAAACAGAATATTGCCAGCACTACACAGTGGATTTTTCTGGGTAAATTCAATGCTAATCTGCAACTTATCCTTTACTGAATATTCTGAACCTATTCTGGTGCATAACTGAAGCTTTTATGGTATGTCTGGAATTTTTTCAAGAGCCATATACTCTGCTGACTTTATTATTTTTTCTTTATTTTTATTGTTGACACTAATATAGATGTACCCATAACCCTCCCCACCCCCAACCTACCACTGCCCCCCACCCCTGCCCACCAGCCTCCATCAGTCTCCTTCCCCTCTTCCCTCTGGCCATCACCAGGTATGTCTGCAGTTTAATTAGGCATATATATGTACGTTCTTATTTCAAAATATATACAACACAATTTGTGTTAAAAAAAACCAAACCAAGTATTATTGGTCTCAATGAGTTGATTACTTCACCCTTGTTCATTAATATGTTTAGATAATTCTAACTCCTAGATGCTACAGACTGTGTTTTCCAGATATCTCACTAAATTGAATCCTGTAACTAGACATTAAACTAGGAAATCCCAATCAGAGGAGAAATACAACAGCAGCAACAATTATGTCTTGACATTGAAAATAATAAGGCTGTTTTAGTTTTGGTGAATAATAATGCTCATACTCAATTCAGGTTGAAAAGAATGACTTGGATGTGTTAACAATGATTGAATAATAGAACTTAAAAAAATAATCCCATAACTACAGTTCCATTAATATATCTCAAAAAATCAATAAGTTGTTTAATGTCATCTAATATTCAGTATATTAAAATTTTCCTGATTGTTCGAAATGTCTGTTTAAAAAGTTCATGTTTTAGTTTTAATTAATCTATATAGAAACTATAGGCTTAGAGTATATATATTTTAACCTATCTTTTATTGTTTTTACATAACCACAGCTTTCATGTAGTACTTGTGTTCTGTGCTTTCTCAGTTGTGAAGAGAATATAGTTGTTTCTGTCGTACGTATTGCATTTTTGGTTAGAAGAGAAGGCATTTCAAGCACTGATCCAGTCAACCTTTCCAAACCTGCAGGGACCTGGTTTAGTGCGGAACCTGCTCACAGACGCCGCTGTGGCCCAGCTTTCAGGAGTCATTTGTGTTGTTCTGGGTTTGCCTTTCCCTGGCAGCCTCTCTCGTCTATCTCCACACACTCTTCAAGTTTTATGTGAATTCTGTTCTCTGATTTCCCCTTTTTCCTGTGGGTAACCCACCTTGAGGTTATGTCACCCCCCTTTCAGTGGTGAAAGGGGGCACTACGGGGGGGGGGGAGTAGGGGAGGGAGAAAGGCCTGAGTTCAGACCTCAGCCCCACCACTTACTAAACCGCATGACCTGAGGCAGTGTACTTAACTTCCCCGATTGTGAGTAATATGTTTAATTGCTTTTCAGTGGCCAGCATCAAACAATACCACAAATTGTTCAGAATATCCTAAAGCTCTCCAAACTCGTAGGCAGGGAGGAAGCAAATCATTGGGTCACTGCTTATTTTCCCAAATTACAATTTAGGGAGCATTGCCTAGGGAGCCGGGACAGGAGACCCCTCGATGAAGAAAGTGGGAGAGAAAACACAGGAAGGGAGATAGCTAATATTGACTGAGTGCCTGTAACTACGTTTTTACATGCTCATTTAGACCTCACCGCTACCCTGGAGATATTATGAGTAGAGAAACTTTGGCTCTGCCAACCTAGCCAAGTGGTTAAGAGCAACAGTCTGGGTTGAAATCCCTGCCTTGTCACTGTGTGACCTCAGACAGGCTCCTCCGCCTCTCTGTGTCTGATTCCTCATCAGTAGGTCACTGTGTGACCTCAGACAGGCTCCTCCGCCTCTCTGTGTCTGATTCCTCATCAGTAGGTCACTGTGTGACCTCAGACAGGCTCCTCTGCCTCTCTGCGTCTGATTCCTCATCAATACACCACTGTGTGACCTCAGACAGGCTCCTCCGCCTCTCTGTTTCTGATTCCTCATCAGTAGGTCACTGTGTGACCTCAGACAGGCTCCTCTGCCTCTCTGCGTCTGATTCCTCATCAGTAGGTCACTGTGTGACCTCAGACAGGCTCCTCTGCCTCTCTGCGTCTGATTCCTCATCAATACACCACTGTGTGACCTCAGACAGGCTCCTCCGCCTCTCTGTGTCTGATTCCTCATCAGTAGGTCACTGTGTGACCTCAGACAGGCTCCTCTGCCTCTCTGCGTCTGATTCCTCATCAGTAGGTCACTGTGTGACCTCAGACAGGCTCCTCTGCCTC